>VZRV01002226.1:3429608-3734522 GCA_013398115.1 Falcunculus frontatus
GAGTTGCAATTCAATAGCAATGTTGTTCAGTCTCACCTGCGCCTTTCTCTCCTTCCTGCTCCATAAAGTTACGCCATCATAAAACTGCTCTAAGGAGATCTGTAGCCCCTTCAAAATAGTTTTTTGAGTTGAACTGATGTTTTCTTGTCTCGTTAAAAGTATGTTGCTGCTGGCATGAATGGACACTGATGCCGGTTTTCAGATCAGGCATGTGATAACATGACTTGATGTAATGTAAGTGCTGCCAGGAAATAAAGAGCAGTCATCCCCAGCAGGCCTGAGCTTATCAAACCTCCACTTTGAACTTCCACAGAGCTTTTAGCTCAGACAGGCTATTAAATCATATAAACTGACATGCTGTATATCACAGTCCATTATAGTAACAAGGTTATCCTATTAGTTTAAGTGGCGATTGCTTGGGTTAGGCAAACTCTGCTGGAGACCAGAGTGCCTGCACCATGGAAAGAAACAGCCACAGAGGAGCATGCTCTTATGTCCCAAACCTATGTGTCCTGTAAGGGAATTCTCTCAAACTCTGCCGAGACAGAGGAACAAACCAGCAGGAGATGATAATCAAAGATGACCCTTGCCACAAAATAAACATCTCTGGTCCTCCCTGCTTATAGACTAGAAGAAAATGTCCCAAGTCATCTACAGTTCTGCTGAATGATCACTAATCCTGGGATCAAAACAGAGAGCATCAACATGACACGATCATGATTCCACAATTGTCTGACAATTTCCCACCGTGCATCAGAACACCAATTTGAGTTGTTTGCACAACCCCAGATGCAGTAGAGGAAAATAGCATGAAGTACCCTTCAGAGTATATTCAGGTAGTTGTACACAAATTGCAAGACAAAAATCACTACAGTCACTGTGATGATCTGCAACTGAGACAGATCAGTTGAATGCAATATAAAACTTCTGTTGTTTCTGTAGCACATGACAAAAGGAAATCAAGGAGTTCACAGACTTAGTGTCTGAATGAGAAGGCAACCTTATTAGGGGAGAAGTCCAGCTTCCACGCATAAAAGGATTCAATATATCCTGGAAAATAGCCACACAGATCTTTCCAAAAAATCGCTAATCTTAAAAGCTACATGAGATCCATTTGTGGAACAGTTGTTAAACTTTCCTATACGCTACAGTGAGCATAGAAAAATATCTAATAATTCACATGGGAGCTTTGACTGAAAATACATTTTATATGGCTGTAGTTCAGTTCAGTGAAACCTATGGGAAATTTCGCATGGCCAATGACAAACTATAAGTGAACCAAACTGATAAAATTTGTGGATGAATGCCGCCAGTAGTTCCAAGTGCAGTTACAAATTTGTCATATGACTCCCCAGTCAGTGCTACTACATCATCTGTACCTGAATTGGACACTGGAAGCTTTTGAGAGTGTTTTACAGTCCTAAAGTCATAAACATCAAGCCAAATTTTGGTGTAAAGCTACTTGTTGTGAACAACTGCAGGAGGCCTGAGAATGGGTGAGAGTGTACATCAGAAAAAGCTGAGAGCTGCAATGAAGCTCCAAGTTCTGTCACAGCGAAGGATGGAGGTGCCACCCCAAGTGGCACTGCAGGAATAGGAACAATAAACCATGACTACACGCACATCACAAATGGATGAGAATGTCAAGAGGGATTTTGAACTGGAAGACTGTGTTGAGATAGATGGCATCCAATGGGAGGGTACCTGGTAAAAACTGACCACAGTGGAATACAATTAAAAAAAATTAAAATGTGGGAAAAGATTAATTCCAGAACACTAGCTGAGCTGGCCTTGGAGCTTAGTAAGCCCTGTGCTCCTGTCACACCACGAGCCTACCTGCCAACACTTCAGTTGGTTTGTCAGCTGCAAACACACTGCTGGTGTCTGCTGCAGCAGTGCTTTGATCATGTGCAGATGGAAAGCAAATGTACCATGCTGATAATACAACAACTGCTCTTAGGTCTTCTGTAGTTTGATCTGGTTTTATGTCCATTATTTCTTAGGCTGGTGTGACCTTTTCTGCTTCACACATATACTGCGTTGGCATTTTAAGTGAGGGGAAAAACTCATCAGCACACTTTTTGGATCATGTATCCATTATTTGCTGGTGTTTTACTAAAAATGCTGGCAATTTTCCAGTTCATTAAGGATCATCTCAGATCTGACTCTGCTGGCAAGAAATAAAACTATTACGAAACCAACAGCAAAATATTTAACCTAAATTAAAAAAAAAATCTCCCTACTGCTTACAAAATAGTAACATAATAATTACGCTGCTGGCTGAAGCAATTTCTAGTTTTAGTGTACATGTACGTAAAGGAAAACTGTTCTATATCTTTAATTCCATAGAAGCTGTCTTGGTCAATTAAGTTACCAATAGGTAAAATGGTTTGCAATGTTTACTGTATTTGTTGTAAGCAAGGTATTAAAAACTTGAGGTCTCAACAGAGAAGGCCCTAGGAGAGAAGCAGTACTGACTTTGAATTAGAAAACAATTTTTCCCATAAGCAAAATTCACACTGATTATTTAAAACATTTCTATTCCCATTTGCCATGCTAGGCAGAGGGTACTTTTAAGCAAGCATATTGTCCTAGCTCAGCCAGCCTTCAGTCCTGCTGGTATGTGTGGGGACAGACAGGATGGTTTCATGTGCAATGCTGCTTTTCCAGCTGCATTGCTCTGATGCACAATCTGTAACGGAGAAAACAAAGGAAGACTCTCACTGATTTGTGTAAGAACTGGGAAGCCTTTCCATCTGACAACTAGTCAGATTACAAGAGATTTATAGACTGCATTGTCCTATCTGTGGTTCCTTGAGAAGCCATTTATCCGCCTGTGTCTTACACTGGCAGGGCAAGGTGGGTATCAACTGCTGCCATGCTGAGTGGAACAGCAGTTCATGCAAAACCACCACATCTGTTCTGTACTGCACAAAACCTCCTCTTTCTAGAAAGTTTCCTATGAGTGATTGCTCGTCAGGCCTCTCTTGTCTTTGAGACGAGATACTACAAGATGCATACTACAAACGGCAAATGTGAAACAGCTGGTAGGCAATGCTGCAGCTATGTTGGCAATAGAGAAGTTTTACTTATACACAAACTTTGAATGCTGAACCAAATTATACAAGGGTTACTTTCTGTAAGTGCCAAGAAACTACAACTGCTCAGAGCACCAAGACTTAGAGCAATGGAAGCTCTAGCAGCTCTGGAGTGTTATGTGATTGCACTAGCTGCATCTATGTTGTGGAGTGGTGTAGCAGGGCACCTCGCCCCTCACAAGAGCTTGCTAATTGGTGAACTAACTCAATCAAGACAGCTTGTCTTGTAGTGAGTTATTCTAGCACCATGAAAGCAATGCTTCCAACTGTCAATAGATACATTGCTGTGGAAGTGAGATCTGGAAAAATAAGTTGAAATTTCTTACTGAAAGTTTGCTTTACAAACTATAAAAGCTACACCAAACTTTCACAAAGCAGAAGTCTTCTGCATGTTCCCTGGAAATGTGTGGGGCTTTCTCCCCAAAGTTGGGACTCCTACTTTGTGGTTACTCTCCCAGGAGCTGAGCGAAAGGACTCTGTACACTATCGTTATTTTGGTGGTACATCACATTGACTCCTAATCTATACCAGTTCATTGCTAGCTTTAATATAGGTACCTTGATATTGTGCACTGTTTTATGTAATCTACTAGATCTCTTTGTTTTATGCTGTGTGGTAAGTAACTCTGTTCAAGGCCTTTTGTCTGTTATTGCCTGTCTATTCAATAAATAACTCATTTTATAATAAACCTGATCTGCCATCCTTAGAACTTGCAGGTCGGAGTGATTTTAGGTGTGGGTCACCTAAATTTAAGCTGCTGCCAAAGATCTGAGACTAAGGCAGGCATTGCCTGAAGCTCCCATTCGATCAGTAACAAGTGGTCACATTGGCACCTGATGTAAATTATTTCATCAGCACTTATGCTAATGCAAGATGAAGACTGAGGGCCTGGATGGAGATAAGTAAAAAGGAACAAGTAGAATAATGAAAATAAGCCCACAAATGTCACAATTACCTACTCCTCCCTACAGAGAGCTGGTCATTCCCTGGATATTAGGGTCAACTTCTGCATGAATTAGATTCATTGCTTTAAAATAGTGCAGAGCCTGGGTCAGAGACACAGTTCTTCTATTGCTATCGTTTCCAGGTTTTGCTTTGGGAAGGGGAATATGCTGAGGTTTCAAAGTGCCATAACCTACAGTGTGGAGGTTCAGCCAGGGCTAATGAGTGTCAGAGCCCAGCCCACTGGCAGCCCTGCTAGGATGTACCTGCATGAAAGATCTGGAGACCTTCCCACATTAGAACCATGTCTGTCTGTCTGTCCTTTCTCTTTTGAAAAGGATTAATCCTAGCTGATCCTTACATGAGAATAATTATAAGAAAAGATAAGAAAAAAGGATGCACCTCTGTGAAAAGGAGATAATTCCTGTGAACGAGCTGATCTCTACAATACTGGGATCAGAGGCTGCCTTATCTAAAACTATTTACAAATCACCTTGACTCTGTTCAGGTTTGATAGCTCTGTGTTTAAGTTACAGCACTGCATATATAGCAACCATATCACCAGTTATAAACAAGGCATCTGCTGGTGTAACATGGACTCTACTGATACATATATTGCATCAACCTCCAGCAAACAAAACATTAAATAAAGTTGCTGTGAAATAAACAGAATACCTGTAATTGCAATCACTTCTTGTCCGATGCCAATACTTTACTACAAGTATGTGCCTGTTTCTTTTATGTACAATCACCGAACCAGGTTGTGTTTCCAGGCACAGCTTGTGAATTCTGCAAATTGTTGCCTTGATCTTTTTCCTAGTTTTCAGGTTTTATAAACCTGTATAAAAGCTGTTTTCTTCTATTACCTTTCATTAGCAGAAAGTGGCCTACATGGAAATGTCTGGGCTTGGATTCTGCTAGAGTTGTATTTTTTGCTTGCCCTTCTTCATGTTCCCACTCTCCCCTTTATCACTACTTACTCAAAGGGGTCGCTGGGATCAGCCCTCTGGAGCTCTGGAGGAATCGGTATTCTTTTGTAGTACATTTCCCAGTCAAAAGCTCCTCGCATGGCATCCCCCGCCTGTGCCTCGTAGCCAAAGTGATTGTGGTCAATGACATCGATCATAGGACACACGATGGTTTTGTGGTTAAGTGCAATCTGGTCTGAAAAATGAAAGTAGAAAATAGGAAATGGCATGTCTAGTCAAGCCATCTATCATATTGCTGCAAAGTGAATCCCACAGGTTTCTGATGTTTGAAGATTGTTTGCTTTGTGCCCTATGGACCCCCACATAATTTCATTTTTCAAATCTGTATCAAACATTTATTTAAAGTAGAATTAATGCAGTTGGGCAATGATTAGAAGTATTTACGGTTCTTTAAAGGGAAGCATATCCTTGTGAGACCCACAGGAGTCCAGTCATATGTATCTCTCTCACATTGCTATTCTGAGCTGTCCCCAGTCTGTCAGCTATGGAACAAGCCAGCAAACAAATGGTAAAAATACTCCTTCATCTGTGGGGAGTGCGTATGGGAAGCCCCCGAGAGAGATATTTATTCCTAAATGTGAATCTCAGCCCTTGCAACCATTCAGTCGCTGTTCCTGTGGCTGTTGTGTGCATCAGCTTTGAGATCAAACATTCAAAATTAAAGGCAAACTCCAACATAAAGAGCAAAACAGAGCTTGTGTCCTTTTTTTGTACCAATCTTTGATTTATAAAGAAGCCTCTACAGTATTATTCTTACCTGCTTTCTAAAGAAAGGAGTTTAGTTTTGCTTTAAAAAAAAGAAATTAGAACTGTGAGGCTAAATCAAATTTCCATCTCTAGCATAAGCCGAGGTGGGCCAGAGTCTGCTTTGGTGAATCCTATTGCTTAATCCTATAGAGCTCCTCTGAAATGAAAGACAAGTAAAGAAGACAGGCAAACATCAAGAACTAGGCAGAAGAATAATGGTTCGAAATGAGGAAGTACAGAGAAAACCTGTAGCGGTGTTGACATGAAAGGACAGTAAAAAACTACCTATGAACCCTTGAAAAAAACTAAGATCTTGAAATTCCAAGTATAATAAAGCTTTTTCTTTGAATGGCAGCTTAGATCCTTTACATCGCTTAGTACATTTTAGGGCTTATGTGGAAAACTTGTTTTTTGTTTTTTGGTTTTGTAGTTTAGATTTCACTGATGCTTGATAATACCCTAAAAATAATCAGAGGGCTGAGTGTGGATTGAACATTTAGACAGGAAGGCAGGTAATACTGGTATAATGATTAATAACATCGATTCTGCTTCCATGTTTCTGAGGGACTGGAATTAAGAAAAAAAAAGATATTTTCACAAGACACCTGAGTCTTTATATTTATTCTCAGTAGTTTAAGTTCAGAAAAACTGTCCAAATCAAGGATCAATGCTGCTAGTGAGAAATTACTGTGACTGGAAGTTCAGCAGGTTTTTACATCCTTGTCCTTCAATAGTGAAATAAATTTAAAGCACAGGCTCTCACAAAATTCTAGGAAACTCATCTCAGAGATAATGGCTGCATTGCTGTTGCTTTTGCCAAATATAATTACATTTACTGGCACACTGTATAGTGTTATCTGTGATCATTATATAAAGTCACTATTACATAATCTCTTTCCTGTGATGGCTCTCCTAATAATTACAGGGCTTATAGCAATCTGTCTCTGATCCCCCTCTTCTAAATTGATTGGAGGAGAGAAACTAAATGGGATTGATTTGTCTGGAGCAGGTCAAAGGTAGACTTGTAATGCTTTAGCATCCTTCTCTTCATCTTTAAAAGCTGCTGTCTTTAAACACACTGAAGGATTTGGAGTTCCCAAGTCACATGCAGAGATATTGAGGGGGAAATTTATTTGAGCAATGCTCTAGCTCAAGCCCAGTCTTTGTTTCTGCAACTCTCAAGAATTCTGCAAGTATGATGATGCTTACCTGCCTGTTTCAGTGTGTTTCTGCAGAACTTACTTCTCAGCCCCCAAAATATTTTAGAGATAAGGAACCACAGGAAGATCTTGACTTTCTATGAAACCAGGGTGTTTGTAGCTGTGCACAACAAAAGAGAGTAACCAGACTTGCAGCCTCAATGTTTCCTTCAGTATGCCTAAAATAATGGATTTTACATATGTACTACTTAGGCTTAAATGTAGCCCCAATACGAATTTAGGAAACAGAAAGAAAAGGCTGTAGGGCTAGCTTACATTTCACAAGTGTGGTGGAATCACGGACTTAGATACGCAAACATGCTGCTGCCTTTATCAGCCACTGCTCTTTCCTCCACCTGCTCCTAATGCCAGACCCCGAAAGCCACAGCTGAAATGCTTTACAGTTTCTCTTCCACTGCCTTTACTCCTCATCCCCTTACAGATTCCTACTGGTCTGAAATTATCCATGCATTATTTCACTGCATAGAGGCTTCAGTTAAAGGGAAGAACAAAGAGTAAGCGTCACTATATATGCAAAGATCTGGCAGAATTGAGGGAAAGCCTGGGAACAAGAGAGAATATTGCTCAGAGCTTTCTCCCTAGCAATTTTAACCAATCTATACATACATATTTGAATTCAGCACTTTTAGGATCAAGCAGCGTAAGCATACATGGCAACAAACACAAGTTTTCAATATTGGATGAGTCACTGTCTCAGAAATATAGGTTTTATCTTTATGACAAAGAGGTAGCCCTTTAATTTCAGGTGCTTGTTTCAAATTGGGCTGGATAAAGTAACAATGCCAAATTGCAAATAGTCTTATTTTTGCAATTTTTCAATGCAAATATTTTTATTGTCCTACTTAAATATGCAATCACAGATAGTGACAACATTTGAGTGACTCAGCAAATTATCTCTTGTTTTCTGAATTGCCATAAGTAGTTGTACCCTCAGTTTCCCCACTGTCAAGCAATATATCATATACATGTTGCGAAGATGGATAAGAAGCAGGTGGTTTGGTAACTTGATAAGCATAATCTGATCATTTTATATTTTTAATTCTTGGTCAGGAAAGGAACCTGTTTTAACAAACTCAGTTCTGGTAGCCTATGTCACTACTGAGCTACTATCCATCTCTCCTCTTACTGCTCCTGCAGCAACATCAGCAGAAGGAAATATGTGCCTGCACCTTTCTGGTTTGCCACTCAGTTTATTACCTGCAATAATTGTGTCTTCACACTGCACTAAACTGTCAACTGCTGGAGCCCAAGTCACATCTTTCCTTCTGCTGAGGAGTGACAACAAACAGCTGTGTTTGCCAACCTTTTCACAGCTGCCTACTCAGTGAGCATCAGTCGAAACTCTCTACTATCTCAGAGTGTCTTAAGAGCCCATTTAAGCTAAAGAAATAAATGAAATAAAACTTAAAGAAAATAAAGGCATTTTACACCCATTTTTAAGAAATCAAAACAAAACAAAAAACTGTAACTGAAAACAATTGTGGCTCGGCTCCACAAAGCCATTCAGATAACCTAAAAGTACTGAAATAACTCAGTCTTCCTTTGGTCTAAATGCTGATAGTCAATTCTGAAAATATAACTTAGATACCTCAATAGCTCTGAGAACCATTTTTAAGTGATTGCTCTTGGTTTTCTCACCCCCCTCTCCAGCCTCTAACTTTCAAGGTCTCATTTTGAACAAAACCTGGTTTGGAACAGCAGAAACTGCTGTCCCTCTCAGCAAAGACTGCCAGTCCAGAGCAGGGCTGAACCGTCGACTTGTTGAGAATTTTTCACTACATCTGGCAGATACAATCAGAGCTAAAACAGGACAGCTTCAAAGCAATAAACACTCAACATGTCCTCTGTTGTGGTTTTCCTGAATGACTTTTAGTCACATGCAGTGCTGAGTGAATCACAAGCTATAACTTCAGATAAACACTTGAAAACATACAGTAACTTTACTATTATTAGCAGCCAGGTGTCATCTGATTTCAGTATAGTAAATATTTGCCATCTAAAGTTTATAAGAAAGTTCTCTCATCCCTTTAGGAAAACAGGGCACAGTGAAAATATACCAGATGTGTGTTCATTTCCTATTTGTCCTTCATGTAATGCTCTTTTTCTTCCAAAATAAAATATATTTGATTCTGTGCTTAAGTATTCCTCACGATTCATTTCTAGATCCTCTGGCTGATTGGTTATCTACAGGTATTCTACTATATGTGGAATGAGAAAGATCTCATTCCTCTTGAGAACTAAGGGGCACTGATGCAGTTGCCCTCATCTTTCCAGTTTTTCGGTTTGAGGCTGAGGGCTCAATACCCAACTGCAACCTGGCTGCAATTATGAATCCTTTGTCACCATTCTATTTATTTTTTACTTTTTACAGGGTGAAAACTGGCTAGATGTAAGGAACAGATTATCTTGAGATCACACAGGCTAGGGGATCAGGCCCAGCCATGATGGGTTTATGAAAGTCTGGTCCTGCCTGCCTAACATGATCTCCTTCTATAAGCAGGTACCCTGCCTAGTGGATCTGGGGAAAGGCTGTGGATGTTGTCTACCTGGACTTCAGTAAAGCCTTTGATACTGTCTCTCACAGCATTCTCCTGGAGAAGCTGGCAGCTTAGACAGGTGCACTCTTCACTGAATAAAAAAGTGGCTGGATAGCCAGCCCAGAGAGTGGTGGTGAATGAAGTTAA
The DNA here is from genome assembly GCA_013398115.1 of Falcunculus frontatus. Taxonomy (NCBI): domain Eukaryota; kingdom Metazoa; phylum Chordata; class Aves; order Passeriformes; genus Falcunculus; species Falcunculus frontatus. Next base: position 3,439,289 of record VZRV01002226.1, read on the forward strand.
ATCTGGCTGGTGGAAGATTGGAAGTTCTGTCACCCAGGGAATCAGTATTGGGGCCAGTACTTCTGAACATCTTTATCAGTGATCTAGATAAGGGGATCAAGTGCACCCTCAGTCAGGTTGCAGGTGGCACCAATTTGGATGGGAGTGTCAATCTCCTGGAGGGCAGGAAGGCTCTACAGAGGGATCTGGACAGGCTGGATCAAGGACTAAGGCCCCTGGATCATAACAATCCCATGCAGCACTACAGGCTTACAGATACATGTCCGGGAAGCTGCCCAGAGGAAAAGGGCCTGGGCGTGCTCATTGGCAGCAGCAGAACATGAGCCAGCTGTGTCCAGGTGGCCAAGAAGGCCAAGGGCATCCTGGCCTGTACCAGCAATAGTGCGGCCAGCAGGACCAGGGCAGTGCCTGTCCCCCTGTACTCAGCACTGGTGAGGCTGCACATCAAGTGCTGTGTCCAGGTCTGGGCCCCTCAATAGAGGAAGGACACTGGGATGCTGGAGCATGTCCAGAGAAGGGAAATGGAGCTGGTGAAGAGTTTGGAGCACAAGCCCTGTGAGGAGCAGCTGAGGGAGCTGGGGTTTTAACCTGGAGAAAAAGAGGCTTGGGGAAGACCTTATTGCTCTCTACAACTGCCTGAAAGGAAGTTGTGGTGAGGTGGGGGTTGGTCTCTTCTCCCAGTGATAGGACAAGGGGAACTTGCCTCAAGTTGCACCAGGGGAGGTTCAGATTGGAGATCAGGAAAAATTTCTTCACTGAGAGAATAGTTAAGCATTGGGACAGGCTGCCCAGGGAAGTGGTGGGCTCACCATCCCTAGAAGTATTCAAAAAATGAGTGGACATGGCACTCTGTGATATTATTTACTGTCATGGTATTAGATCAAAGGTTGAACTTGATGGTCTTGAAGGTCTTTTGAAATCTTAATGATACTATTACTCCTTTCAGATAAGAAAGCAAGAAAAGGAACTGTTTTTGCAACTTGCAATTTTCTCCTGTTTAAGTTTGCAAAATTGAAGGGTTATTGCTGTAACCTAGCAAAAGACTTCAGAGGACACGAGTGAGAAACTTCTTGAGATTTTTTAAATTTCTGGCAACATATTTTGTGCAGTGGGACAAAATCAGAAGGCAAAGGAAAGTTGCTGTATATGTAGAGTACTCATGAGAGTTTAATGGCTACTTGTTGGGACTGCATGTAGAAGGTTTGTTGAAATTTGTATTTCTCTCTGCTCCTTCATGCCATTTGTGCTTCACATGAAGACATGGAGGTTATTTTTAAAAATGCAGATGTTGTGATTGGGGGCAAAGGGCTAATAAAGGGAAAGATTGTATGCGTGATTTGATATGGAAGCTAGAAAGGATAAAAATTAGGAATTCTGTGAATTATCTTGTTACTGATGTGAAGAGAAACTAGTTACTAGTATTTTTCTTGGTCTCTACTGATAGCTCATTAGCAGAACAGCACATCTTGCTGCAAATGCTTTATCAGCTTACTGTGTGGCCCAAGAGTCCTAACAACAAAATTCAAGAAACAATAACCATTAATTAGTGAAACTATAACCTTTTGTGTACTTACAGCAGGCTTTTTAAATTAATACAAATTTCTTTATTTAGCAACTCAGAAATTTTCTTTGGTTATGGTAGCAAAAAGCACTCACTTTGCAAAGCATATATACTTTGCGTGTAGTCAGGTGTGTAGAAAAGAGAATATTGTTTCCTGAAGTGAAATCCTAGACTACAACAATTGATTCTTTCCATTCCTTTAACTAATGGAGCTTTGCTGGCTGCAGCTGGAATCCAGCAAAGCAGTCAATAGCAAATCATTCTTTCTGAGCTTCCTGTTGTGAATGCTGTTGCTATTGGATTTAACACTGAGGCCCTGGATATATTTACAGCAAAACCTGTAAATTTCTACATTGTTTTAATGCAATGTAGAAAACTAGGAAGGAGTACAATACCCGCATAACAAAACTTTTCAGGTATATAGTAAGGACATAGCATAATACTAGATATAGTATTTAGTGGTAGCAATAATAAAATAAATTGTAACAATAATAACCTAAAGCAATACTGCAAGATTTTACTAGTCCTTTAGTCTTAAGAAACAAAATGCAGCTGGTCACATTTCTTGGAGTTCTCTCTCATACTGACACTTCAGACACTGCACCAGAACTCCAAACACTTTGATACCGTGTATGTCCTGCTCGCTGTAGGACATAGCTTCAATTGTTGGTTATATGTTCCGATTTTAATGTCTGATGAACGCTCATGCACTTACTAAGCAAGGGAGGCAGCCAATTCACGTTGACTTCGCAATGGGAATCCAGAAATGTCAGGACTTCTCCTCTAGCCAGCGAGGCTCCTAGCAGCCTGGTCCGAATGAGCCCTTCTCGTTTCTTGGTACGCACAATCCTCACCTTGGCAAAACGGACCATGTATTCCTCCAGCTTCTCTTTTAAATGTTCTAGAAAGAAGGGCAAAAAAAGCATCAGTGGTGCCAGGCCTGGAGAAGCCAACAGAAGGACGGTTGGTGTACAACCGGCAAGCAACTTATCTACTTCCATCTCTTGTCACTTCAAGTCCTCCAAACTCTGCCACAAATCCTCCTGAGATGGTTCAGAAAGTGCAAATATTCTCTCTTTTATTGCACAGAGGAAGACACTGACACTCTGCTGCAGTTGCTACTGGCAACCTGCCATCCACGATATAATGGCCAAAACTGCTGCAGGATATTCATCCATTCTCTGGCTCCTGCAGCCCAGGGCCATACAAGCATTCTGGCGTGTCATTTTATAAACAGTGTCCTTTCCAAGTCAGTTTCCTATATCAACTTATTATGAAGAACAATGCATGGAAATAAATTTTTAAAAATAAAAATAAAATGATGAGATTGTTTTTGTAATGGGAAGGGAAACAGACATGAAGAAAGATCTTAATAGTTGGATACCAACATGAAGCACATAGACAGCTGACTTTCTAATAAAATTAAGCTGCAAATGTAGAGTACTTGATAGGTTCTCTGATCTGCAAAATCCGGTTTTGTTTGTATCGCAAAACATCATCTTTGGGAACATTTTTTCTTCTGACAAGAAAGGCACCCTGAGACTCACAAAAAACCCCGACAACAAAAAAACACCCTACAGTTTTGCCTCTTCCTAAATACATCTACAACACAAATCCTAATCTTTTTTCTTCGCTGTAACACCTCAGCTTGCCACTCATTACTTTGGAAAAATATGATAATTTCATTTGTCAGAGAAAAAGGGAGAGAAAAGCTTAGTCTCTGATAATCAAAACCGTCGATAAAGCTACATTTAGTGATGCTAGGGGTTGCAAGTGAAGTCTCATTGAAATGTCTTTGTCAGGTTATGCTTGTTTCTGATATCAGCTACTAATTCTTTGGACTTTTGTGGACACCACAGGCCTTGTTCCCGTCCTTAAATCATTACAGATTGCAATAAGTTTGCTGTGGACTAGCCAAAAGGATTTCCATTTAGCAGTATCCTGGAGTATATAATGCTGACACACAAATTAAGGGCAATGAGCAAACAAGTCACAGTACTGACAATACACGATCTTGTGTGAAAATAAAATTAAGATCCAGTGAAATAGAGCACCCTGCACATTTCTTTTCATCTTGTTTTTTTCCTAGCTGACAAACACATAAGACTTTCCAAAGCTACCTACAGATTAGTAAGAAGTAGAATGCTGGTGTGTATTTATGGGTATTTAGTGGAAGAGTACTGCATGGGATGGTCCTCTGTACCAAGGAATCCTGATGCACACTGACACAGAAGAGGGACTGGGAACATCAGGCTGCAAGGATTACAGAACAGGGGGCTTCCGGGAGGAGAAACTCAGCACTGTGGCGACATCCTGAGTTAAAAGAGAGGTTTGTGCTCATAGCACTGCCTGGGAGAAGTATTAGGTCAAGTGAGGAAAGCCAAGACTGAGACAAAAACAAAAATAAAGAACGACATTCAGATAAATATAGAATGTTTTTGTCTTCTGCTCTGTGGTTGACTGTAGAATACACACTTAAATTTTAAAATAAGAAGGAAAGAAGTATGCCTTTTCCCATCCCATTTCACTATTTACATACTCAGTAAAACCCCAACACAATTCCCCAACAGTAACAATGTCAAGAGATGTCCTGTGTCTTGAATGGTGGGTTTTGTACGACTAACTATATTCACAGGACAAGACCTGTGTGCTACTCTGACTCATTTTAGTTACTAGCTACAACTCAGTTTTGTGACTGAACTGAGGTTAATTCAAGCCCTGGATCATTTTGTGCCCACAGGCAAGACTGTTTAAAGTGTATATTTATTGAACTGTTTTTCTGTTTTTATGAGCTCCATTGAGACTATTCCCATAGCGCAGGAATACAGAAGAAGGGAAATAGACCTTAAAAACAAAGATACAAAGACCTTGCAGGTAATATAAGAAGTCTGTTAGGGCTGTCAGTCTGGATTTTTTTCTGTATTGTAAATCGTATCATCTAATAGCCATGAAAAATGAAAAAGCTTCAAAGTGACAGGTTATTATATATTTCCAAACTAAATCAAATCTAATCAGTTAGGTATCATAGGTTCTGTTAGCCCTCAGACGCCAGAAATTTCCTGTAGTTCTCTAAGGTCACCTAACCCTTCTCCTCTTCCATCCATAAGTCTTCAGTTTGTTTGTACTGAATAGTGCTCAGGGACCCAGCACCAAGAGCAAGGCCACATTGCTGCACATTGTACAGACACGTACCAAAAAGAATCAGGTTACTCAGCCAGAACACACCTCTGCACCTGTGGAAGCAACCACTAAATGCCTTGCCTATAGTACAAATCCCCCATCGTCACCTGCCTACCCTCAGAGATGGGTTCACTGATGAGGCTCTAAGTTGACCAGCTATTACGTAGTTCTGAATTTCATTATGTACCAGATACAATTGCTTTACTCTTCCATGTTTCTAGGCAGTTTCCCTCTTTGTGGGTGAAGGCAGATACCAAGAAAGCACCTAAATACTGTGACGGAGAGAAGCAGGAGCCTTGCTTGGACAATCCAAATTGTTTGTGGTGCTGGTAAGCTCTCTGTTGCCTGTAGGCACACGAGTTGGACCTTCACTAGTTGGGTGTTGCAATGGTTAGGGTAAGGCCCTTACAACAGGCACTTTGAATATGGCCACCACTGATGTTTAAACCAACTAATACAAATGCACTCTTTTCATGCATTTTGATTGTAATCATTTGTCTTGAGCCAAATTAATTCACTGAAATTCAGTCTCATACAAAGGAATTAATTTCATTCCTTCCACATCTTTCAGTGAGCACATTCTGAAAGCTCAGTGCCTATCTTCTCAGGAAAACACTTCAGGGACAGAAGATGTAAACTATCAAATTAGTATACATTCTTTTCTGTTCTTATATCAATTGCTAAATAACAATAGAGTTGAATAATACGATTTGATTGTCATCAGTTGTACTGGAGCTTGAAATCCTTGAAATCAATGGTAGTTCATACTGTTTTTCATTGCTTCAGATTCCTTGCAAACTCAGTAAAAAGGTCTCTCAAATTTTATTTTATTTTTTTTTTTTGGCAAGGATAATATCTGAAATTCTGTGGAACAAACAAAAGCTCTGTACCACCTTCCTCGTTCTCTCTCAGATAGCTCTTCACACATTTCAAACAGCATGTCACCTGATTTGTGAAGAACTGCATTATAACATCCAGCAAATCTTTTGATGCCAGAATTACATATCCCAAAATCGTTTTCATCTACTCAATTAGTCCCATGACTGAGTAATTTTATTATTTTCTCCTTGTTGCTTAAAGAACAAGTCGCAAAAAAGCAGAAATACACAAATAAAATGTGCACATTTTGTTTACACAGAATTCAAAATGCATCCTCATTTAGACACATCTGGAAGTAATAAGGAAGAAAACAAAAGTAATAACCTGTGAATTTTATAGAGCTTAGTTAGACAAGTCATGTTAAAAGATCAGGTCTACGTACAAATCAAAGTATATGTATTACTAGAAATACATAAGGTATCTAAATTTTATAAACCAGTTACATGTTAGTAATATCCTAACAGTAAATCATGACATAGTCAAACAGAGGCCTGCAACAATACCTACTGTACCTTTAGTTTTGAGATATGGCAAGGAAGGTGGTTTGGGAATTTATTGGAGAAAAAATTCTCAGTAAATATAAATAACTATAAAAACATCGCAAAGTATTTAAGTTCAATGACCAGCTCTAATGTGATTGTGAGAATGAAAACATCTTAAAGTGGAGGAAAAAATTTCCCTTTTGTACCCATAAGCAGTAATTTTTTAAACTTAAATAATTGTGAAAGTGCTCTCATATTCTATTTTCTCTTGCAATGTCTTGTGGCACTGTTTCAAATCTTACCAATCTCTAAAAGCATAAATAAACACAGAGTAACAGCCAGAGACAGTAGAACAGTAGTAGTTTTAAAGAAAACTAGCATTTTCTACTATTTATATAAATATTAAAAATATATCTTTCATTTTGAACCACATTCTTGATTAACAAATAATCTTGGTGTTTGTGATTACTAGCAAATTTAGATTTTTAAAATCTTGTCTTTTGCCAAATCTAATAGAATAAACCACCCCTTTTCGCAGAACTCCATAAATTTCTCTCAAAGAACAACAAATATTTTATTTCCTATAGTACAACTGCATTTTCTCACAGATCCCATCTATTTTGTTGCTATTATCTCCAGAAGAAGCATCTCACACACAAACCCTGTATGTTACAAATATACATTTATGAGGAAGCAAACTGAAGTGCACAAGTAAGCATGCATGAATCAATGTCAGCACAAAACTATAATTCTAGAGAAATTATTTGAAAGAAATTATAATGCAGTGTGTAAAATAGACGGCAACCTGTAATAAAAAGACATTTAAACATCCAGAGGACAACACATTCTGCCCATTCATTACCAAAGGAAACAGTTTGAACAGATTTGCCATGACAATAGAAAAGGGAGGTAGGATGGTTTAATTTGTATTCTGTAGTATTACATAAATTCCACTTTCAGAGTTGGGCATGAGAGAGAAGCCAGTATTTAAATTCTAGAGTAATCTATAAATGGTACCTTTTGCATATAAAGAAGCCAAAGCCCCTTTCATTAGATATGGAGAGCAAATATCTAATTTGTCTTATAAAAGAAAATACATCATACTTTTCTTTACAGTGCTGATCAAATGAATTCATGAGCCGTAAGTTTGACACATGCCAGGCACCTGCTAGGGCAAGAGCTGGCACAAGCGGTGACAAATAAAGAATAATGCACGGGCAGGCTGTTTACAGGCTGTCACTGCTCTGACAAGTGATGATAAAGGGAAGCATTATGTCTCTTCTAGTGACAGCCTGTAAACAAATTCTCCATTGTAATTGTTCTGCATGGGCCTCCTCTGTCTTCATTTAAAGTCTGGAGAAGTTTTTCTAAAACAACAGCAGAGACACGAGTGCTTGGTCATAATAATTAAGGATCTGCTCAAGCAGAGTACTCATTTACTTAATTTGGTGCCCAGAAATAAATTGGAAATCAGGGTTCTGTCTTTGTCAGAAAAAAAGTCACGTAGTAGTAAAAGGCAGAACTGAAATTCTTCTCTCATGTTGGGATGCATACAGATGGTATTTCATTATCACATTAGTACCCATGTTGCCATGTGACAAGAAATGTTCCTCCAGGGTTATTCAGAATGCGGTAAGAGAGACTTAAAAGATTATGTTAAAGCTAGAGCTGGTCTTTAGGATGTGCTTGACTGCAGTATGGAACATGAAAAAGGAAGGAAAATACAAAGAAAATAAAGCCTTCTGTTAAGCCCCACTTTTGTCTGGCCAGGCAAGTTCACCCCAAATCTTTGCCTGTAACAGAGCCCTTCTCCACATCTAGCATCTCAAATTTCTGCCCAAAAGTACTAACAATTTCTGTTAAGGATCACTCACCTGCAAATTATCAAATATTTAAGAGCAGCAATAGAGTCTGCTAAATGCCTGGATAAACAATTTGAACTAAATCTGTTTATTTCTGACCTGAATTGACTGACAGGTATGTAATTTCATGCTCTGCCATTGCCAACATGAACCATATGAAAACAGTCCAAGAAAAACTTACAGTAGTAGAAAAGGTATACTGGCCTCTCCTGTTATCTCAGCACAGGCACACGGGAGGAAGCAGCATGGCCAAAACTATATTAGTCTGTGGCCTTAGGTCAGTAAAACAATACACAAGTGACTATTTCTCCTGGGGAAAACTAAAGCAGTAAAATGGCTATTTTGCCTTGCAAGAGCCACGAGGCCAGCTTCTTTGAGGCCATCTCAAGATTTTTCTCTTTTTTACTCTCTGTCCAGCAACAAAGAGCTTTATGCCAATATGCACAGGCAAACCTGCAAGTACACTTATGCACCATCCATGGCTCTCATAGTGAGAAAAACACCCATCACCTTATTATTTCCCTTTCTGCAAGATGGGATTATCTTCCCAGGTAAAATTATCAAGGATATCCTCCTTTAGTTTCCTGAAGCCTTGAGCATACCTTTTTCCCAGAACAGCTTAATCTTTTGATGACTGACTTAAGCTTGACAGAAAATACATAAAGGAAACTGAGGGGCCTATGGTTGTTCAGTTATTACTTGCTTTCTGCTGCAATCGACACAACAGCCCTCCCCAGTGCATCGTCATTTTTTTTACTTTTGCTGCCTGTATGTCTGCTACCATAAAAGCAAATCAGTCTGAATAGAGAATACAAGGTGAGCCTATGAATTTGGGTACATCATTTTCCTTTCTTCCAGTTTCCCTTTATTATTTGCAGAAGGTTGGTTGGAAGTGCTAGTTGAACACAGAATAGTTGCACAGTCTATACCAGGCCAGCTGCCACTTTTCATAGCCAAGTCAAAGACTACAAGAAGGACAAATCCCCTGGTTATAACTCTGGGTAAACGAATCCACTGCTGCACTACCCTTCTTGTGAATAAGTCTTTTCTGAAGTCCAAACTGAATCTTCCAAGCTGCATCCTGGGGTTGTTGCCTCTTATTCTACCATCTGCCACTATCAGGAGTAATTTAGTTTTGTCATCTCTGCAATTCCCATACAAGTTACTGTGGGCAGATGTTAGATCACCATTTAGCTGCTGCTTTGCCAGACTAAACAAGCCCAGGTTTGTCAGCCTCTTTTTAAAGGTCACATACTTTTGGCCCATGACAGTCCTGCTAGTCCTCAACTAAGCTGTCTCCAGCTGTAGCCCTTCTTGAATTGCAGAGCCCAAAACTGGATGCACAACTACAGTTCTGTGCAGAACCAACACCGTAAAAAGCGTAACTTAATTTTATCTGTTTACTCTCATCCTAGCATAGCCCAATCCAGTTTGTCTTCCTGATGATACAAGGCCAAGACTTTCTCCTATTCACTTGGTATCCACTATGACCTTTGCAGTTCCTTTACATCACACCAGCTAGACAGTTTAAATCTTTACCTGGTACATGGGGTTATCCACCTAGGTGCAGAATCTATCACTCCTTGTTGAACTTCACGAGATTTATTTTGCCCAATCCTAGAGCTTCCAATATCATTTGATGTGTCAATCACTCTCTCAATTTTTGTATCATACACATATTTGCTGAGGGCACAATGTCTCATCATGCAAGTTATCACAGTGACTAACATTGACCCCAGTATTTACCTAAGCTATTCTGCCAATTAGTCCTGACTAAGGAAATCTGGAGGAAGGATGAGGAAGTTTTCTGCCAAACAGATTTTGGCATCTGATCCATAGCCATTCCAGACAACAGCAAGTTCCAGAAGCAGACAGGCAGTGTGGAAACTATTGGGTATGGGAAGTTCTGATACAGACTGATAAATAAGAGCAAAATTTATGGCTACTTAATCGCAATTGGCTGAGAGATGGAAAATTTTAGCATTCTTTCCAAACAGTTTTGCACACCTAAGACTATGACCACTTGAGATCACTATGTACTTACAGAGGTACTTGTGCCAAACACTTGGAAACTTGTTTTGGCTGTGATGTTTGGGTTAACTGGCTTGAGTCAAGCTAAAACGCAATCTCTCTTTTCTGATATTAATAGTGAGTCAAGCTAAAATGCAGTTTCTTTTTCTGATGTTAATAATGACTCAAAATCCTTGCATGATATACTACAAGGCTGTGGAGAGTATCCTGAATGTGCAATAGTTCTGTTCATTCCTTGCACATCAATGACTATGAACTCCTAGACAGCACCCTCATTTTGATGTTCAATTTCAACCACAGCCTTTTAAAGTTGAAAGAATCTCCAAACTCCATAGTAAATGCACATTCTTTTGCTACAGCCTGAAAAGGTCAGCATTACTAAGAGCAAGAGGCTGAACAGAGCAGATGAATACAGCTTCATTTCATTCAGGATAGACTTAAGGTAAACTTCTCTGAACATATCTGTTTTGTTGTGCATGAGCTTTCATACAGTCATGAAAGGAGTGACTGGGGCTGCAGAATCTGTAAGGCAAGCTGGATTTGCTGAGACTTCCCCAACTATAGCTCCATTCAACAGAGACACGCAGAGATCCTGGTACCTCTTTGTTCCACTTCCCTAAGCCCAGGTAATTGAGACTTACCAGTCATTCTGTCACCAGCAGAGAAGTGCCTTTGTCAACAAGATGAGTGTTCAGGTAATTGAATACCTAGATATTAGGTGTGGTGACTGCTTACACAGATGTCACTGAAGCATCATTAAACTCTTGAGGTACTTTTCCATTCTAGATTTTTGAACAGGAAAAGGATTGAAACACTTCATTTTTAGGTTGCAGTAATGCAGCACAGTAAGTCAAACCACCTCATAAGCAGCTAGGGCTGGCTTGATAGTTTGTTGGTAGCACTGACACAGCTCCAAGTTTTCCTTTCTTACAAGGAAACAATGAAAGATGTTTTTATGGATTTACTCCAACTGCCAGTTGTATGAGGTAGTTCTTGATACCCTCAATGGCATTGTACTATGGTAACGTCTTTTCTACAGCTGAGAGCAGACTCCTCCATTTGCTGTGCTCATATCAGTCTAGCTCAGAGAAAGGGGTCTCCAGCCGGGAGAAAGGTGGGACTACCTTTTACCTACAGACTAAATGATCTAATCGTAATACATCATCTGAAAGCCTCCAAAGTAAAAAAATTACCAAAATCTTATTTTCATATCACAGTGAAACTCTTTCAGGCATTAATCAACGATTAATGTATTTTATATGTCAAAAAGGAGGCAGAAATAACTTAAGCACTTACTCCTTATCAATTGATCTTATCTGGTTAATGCACAAATTTAAACCAATTAAAAAAATGACCAAGCCGTGGCATCCACCTCTGCTTTTTTAGCCTGCCTTTTGCAGTCATGACAATTAAATGTATCTCCCCAAAAGAAATAGGTCTTTTAAAGTAGAATATTTACCAAAAAATACTATTTCCTTGAATTTTGTTTGTATCTACTTTAAAGCAATTATCTTTTATATACCCAGGCCGTTCACATTCTTTCAATGCCTGTGTTCAGAAAAGGGTTTTGGAATTGCCTGAAAAGCCCTATGATCTGCTTCTTCCCATATGTGCCTGTACCTATTTTGGGGGGACCTATAATGGTCCCCCAATATTAGCTTTGAAAAGAAGTGAGGAAATATGTTATTTTTTATAGCTCTGTTCCACTCATTGTATCTAAACAGTTTGCCATCTATAATACATGGATGAATAATTTTGTTTACCAGAGGACAGACACATTATAAAATGCAACCACTTTATGCTGGATAAGGAGGTTGGTTAAGAATATACAGCAAAGCAGTCTTAAATGGAAAGTAAAAATTAATTACCGGGAAATTCTTTTTGCTGCAAGGTAAATATAATACTTGCCTGATTTGGAATGTGACCAAGAAACGGAACCAATAAATGACCCAGCAGATTAAACAGGAGAGAGGTCTTGGTGCACAAACAGCAGACAAAAGCCATGTTCCCCTCTGCTTGTCCTCCTGCTAACAGTATGGGTTGAGAGCACTGCAAGTACAGTGCCTGGCCTCAAGGGTGAAAAGAAACCATACTATTCACTTTGACTGGCATTTTGTAGAATGTTTTGCTCCCTGGAATAGCTTTACCACAACAGCAGCATGGCTGATGAAATAAAGTTCAACCAAACTGGGAAGAATTTCTTCCCAGTATCATTCTTGGTGTAGCCCTGAACTTCACGTGACCCATACAGGTGTGCTCAGGGACACAGCGCCCACCCAGGGGGTGAGAAAGAAGGCAGAGGAGGTTGCAAAAGCTTTTTTAATGAACACGTTTTTTTACAACAGAGAGACTTTAATGTAAATGCACACACTTGTTTTGGCAGTTTCTTACACCCCTAATACAACAAATGTTACTGTGGCTACAGCTCGAACAAGAGTTTGGACAACTGGATTACCTATCAGGGAAACTATTTCAGTAAACGGTAAGACAATGCAGAAATGTACAGCTGCCTTTATAGATCATTCTCTGAGCACAGTTACGTAGCACAGACCTGTCAAAAGAGTGACCTTGCTGCGTTAAAATTTGATTATTTTTAACAGGTCTGTTTACTACAGAGGTATTTATAAAGTAACTCGTCCCCAAGGGAAGTATATCGTGAGGTTTCTTCCAGGCCAATTAGAAGGTTATTTGGAAGTGAATCCATGAAAGAGAAACTTTCCTTGAGATCAATACATTACTCACAAATGCCATCCTCTTTCTTTCACAGTCACAATTTTGCATCCTGACAATATTGATTCTTAAAAATTGTAAATGATGACCTGTCAAGCAGCACTTCCTTTTGTAATGTATTTTTAACACTGCAAACAGCCTCACAGATTTTGAGACCTGTCTTTAGACTGACATTTTCTCTGTTTTGCCTGAAACTATCTTTGACATACTTTTAGTTCTTCCTCCAAAATATATCACTGACTTTTGCAATAGGTGTTGTCTTCAGAGAAGAGTCTTCTCTCATTCTGCTCTTTTTAACCTCTCAAATGCCAAGGACAGATTCTATTGGAGAACTGGTAAAACACCACTGTGAGGATGGCACTGACCTTATATTCGCAGAGGAAGGTAACACTGGTCCTTGGGAAGACTGGAAATAGGAGTCACAGAACACACGAAATTACTTTTTAAGTGGCATCAGATTCTGCTACAGCTCCCTACATTGAACACTTATTTCCCAGAGTAATTCTACTGACATTCTAACATGTTGCAAACATAGGCTTGACTAACCTAAAGGTATTGGAATAAGGCCATCTCCTCACAGAATCTTTGAATAACCTCCTGACTAACTGAAAGTGCTATACTTCTGTAATTCTTTTCCATTCTGTGTGCTAGCCATTACAGGTTAATGGTCAGGTCATAAATAGAGCTTGAAGTTAGTCCTTTTCCTCAAGAATTCAGTGGGTTTTTTCCCCTAGTGTACAGGATTTTTGATATAAATAAGAGAAGTCCTTGAAATATGCTTTGAAAGAGAAGTCCTTGAATATGCTTTGAAACTCAGATTTCAAAATACGAAAGAGATTGTGGGCAATACCTTATTTATTGTCTTTGAAATTTGATATTATAACAAGAAGTTGATCTTGTCTTCCAACTTCTGTATCAATATTTTTCTTTTTAAAAATGCCCTCTCTGACAGAGGAACTGTCAGAAATAGAACAAATCTTTCCTGTGGAGTGATGAATTTACCTATGCTCTGCACAGTGCAACATGATAAAACATGTAGATACTCAGCGAGGTTTCTCTGACCTATTGAAAGAGGCCTTAAATTCCTAGCAGTGCAAATGCCAGAAGCATGGAGCCATAAACTTCTAATTATCCTTCATATCTCCTGAATTTTATTTCCTATAACAAAGCACCTGGCAATACTAGACTTTTTTTTACAGGTGGAATGCAGGCTTTTATAAGCTTCAAGAACACTTACTGTTGAAGCAAGTCTCCAGTTCCTTCTCTCAATTGCTGCATTTCATCATCCAAAGATTTTCTTTTCTTAGTTGTTATTTCAAGAGTTTTCCCTTTTTCAATTTTGTCCAGAATGGAAATACAACCCTTCTGCTACTTTGAAACCAAAAAACTTTCTGTTTTTCACAAAGCTAGAACTGTAGTTCTCAAAACTATTTCAATCATTTAACTGCAAAAGTTAGCCTTGTTAGTAGTAAAACCTTTGCACTCGCTGCTATGTGTAGGAGCACAGTGAAAGAAGATGGAGTTATTATTGCTGAAGAGGTTTTCAGAAACCTGCCGTCCATGGAAAGTCTCTGAAAACCTACTGGCAAAGAAGAGCAATCAATTTAAGTCATGTTTTTTAGGTTAGGTCAGGTACCTTGTTTACCATTTGCAACAAACAGTTTGTTTCCAAATTTAGGTCTATTGAAATCTTACAGTGAAAGAGTTGTTTGGGTTACATACTTTGGAGCATGAGAATTAATTATCAGAAAGGAAACTATTCTCTGTTCACAGACTATCTGCTATGATGATGTTCCTCTACATAATGAGGCAAACACTGATGCATAATTAGGCATCTTCTAACATCACTGTGAGCTATTAATCAAACAAGAACATCATGTTTTATCATGGATATATGATCCGCTTTTCACTTTTTATTTAAAACAAGAAAAAGAATAAATAGATGAACTGCTACATAAATGAAGCTTTGAAAAGGGAGACATCGAGTTCTTTCTTGTCTTTGTTATGTTTTTCTCCCTTTGTTTTAAACATTGAATCAACCTGTCTTTTCCTATCTCTCTCAGTTGTCACAACTGTTCTGCAGCATCACTAATGCTCTTCACATTCTCTTTAGTCTGGCAGGTTGCCTCATTAAGGATAAGAAACAGAAAGACATATTGAATATTGACTTAACATCTCAGACCTAAAGTTTAACTAATTAAATAAATAAATATTGTATTGAATAATAACTAACAGATCCAAGCTCCAGGAAGCTTTCATACAATAACAAAGGGATTAGGCTCAGACTACACCCATACATTTCTATACAACTTATTTTGAATATTCTTCCACCACTTTCCCTCACCCAAACAGCTGTCAGTCTTACAACATTAAAAGACAGAGGATATAACCTAGTATTTTTTAGTTTACATGGCAACAAAGTTCATGGTAATACAGTCTTCTGTGGGTACAGGGAATAAGGACGGAATGGACTGTTCTTAATCTCTCTGGAAAACTGAGCCTTAGGCTTGTTCCATCTTCCTATAGACAGCCATATGAATACAGATTCAAACACAAGGCTTGTTACATCTGGCTATACATTTTACTTGTATAAACACAGTATCGTCCTAGTGATCTTTTTAAATCTTTTGTAAGTAAAGGATTAATGGACTAGCTGGTATCAAGTGAGAAATATATCATTGCCATGAACAAGTCTTCTTGCTTTTAGAAAGTGTAAAGCTATTTCAAAACTGGAATGGTTATATCTGCTTTACAGCATTTTACTGATCCTTGAAGATGGACAAAATGCTGTAATTCTGAACACAATTTTCACACCTTTATTACTCTTAAAAGTGCAGATTATGGATTCAGTAAAGGACATAACCTTTGTATTTCATATTTCCTTGATATTTCCTTGACATATAAAAAAATAACCATATAAATCTACAGTAGAAATACCTGAATTTAAGAAACATTTGAATAGAAAAACAAAAGATTGTATCATTTTCATTTCAAAGCACTTTTTACTGAGTATTCCGCAGACTGTCAATATCTTGACTGATCCAAGAAGTCCCACTGGTCCTGACCAGAACTATATGAATCTTACCCTCACCATCACCTTTTCACTGAACTGGAAGTGTGGTTCACACACTGTGTGTCACACTTCTTCCCAATTTTGTGCTGGTGTGAGGTTTCCCACCTTTAGCAGATCAAAGTTTTCTTTTTTAAAAAAAGGTGTAACAAAGGTGTGGGAAAGTTACTGCCATTCCCTGCAAACATTTTTTTTTTAATCTATGTGTCCTCTGCACTTGAAGTTGAAAACCAGCCATGTGAAGATTTACTGTGGTAAGCATGCTAAGTGCAATGCAAAAATAAATCAAGGCAGAAAATATTCTCCCTGGAAAAACTTTTCATTGTGTGAGTCACATTTCAAGAGAGGTACTGTGCTACCTCCAGATAACCTCCTCCAGCTACTCAGAATTACACAGGCAGCAGTATCTTTCCAACAAACAACTCACTCATCTCTATGGCAGCTCCAGCAAGGGCTTTCCTGGGAAAACACAAGCATTTTTGCATCTAGCGGTAGTTTCATCCGTAGAGTTGGTAGGTTTGCCCATGGAAATGTTGCAACCACATCTCTTTTCTTTTCAGGTTTTCTTTAATTTTTTATGACTTATTCCCCAAAGTTTGTTTCTTTTCTGCTTCTTGTGAGGGCATAGCTTAGGCCCAAATGGAATAGGTATAGGTAAAAGCAGGGACAAACAAACAGGGAAACTGCCACCATTGAGCCATGTATCACTTTTGTAACTCTTCTCATCTAGAGAATTTTTTAGAAATTAATGAAAAATGGGGGAAAAAAAGTAGACTAAAATTTCTAATTAACTAAGAAATTCCTAGATCTATTTATCATCATCTGGAGATGCTTATCAGACTCTGGAATGTAAACTGTGACAGCACTTACACACCAAGAAACATGTTTAGCTTAATTTCAAAGCTACTTGAGAGCTGGAGCTCTGAATTCTTTCTAGAGCTATGTTTCTGTGTTCATATTTTCTTGGAAGCAGCTTAAAGGAAGTCAGAGCAACAGAAAAATAAGAGGGGAGTTAATAAAACTTACAGTGGGCAAAGCTGAGTATAGGAACACTATAAACCCCAAAACAGCAGAGAGTACATAAGTAAAAGGTAAAATAAAAATAACAACCAATATTATGATATGGATATGACTTCTATTCACACCAGACTATTACTCTGCTGTAGGGTTGGGCTTTTAGCTCTGCTGTGAAGGGCACACTGTATTTCAGCAATACATCTTGTAATTTGGTTCACTTTGCAGCATGGAGCCAAAGGGAAAATACTTAAAACTCAGACAAAAGAACCCGATTTCCAAAAGAACAGCTGCAGATGTTCAGAAGAAGGATACAATATGCTACCTGGTTTCTTTCACTGACACACATTCATTTTGCCAAGAGGAAATTCTCTCTAGGATAAGAGACTCCCCTAATAGGAAATTTCCCTCGGTATGAAGGTGATGTGCTCCATTTATTAAGATTACCAGACAACTTTTTAAAGCAAGAGTTTTACACAAGTGTAAATTTCAGTTCCAAGGGAATTAAGGATTGAAGGACTCATTTATATTGTAGCTCTGTGGGCCACTCAGTTTGGCATGGCCAGGCGCTAGCGATAGACCCGTTTTTTATAAAAAAATTAAACACATCAGGACATGAGACTTATGCTGTGTCTTGAACTTATTCTATCATGATTTGCTGTATCTGTAAAAACACATAAGGAACATAGACCATACCTGCAACTTGCTTAAAGAGCTGATGATTATCGTCTAGCTTCCCCAGCTGTAATACCACAGTTACTGGTGGGAAGGTGGCTGCTGCTCATTCTATGTTTCTAAGCTTTAGTTACATTATCAGATTTTTTTTTTGGTCAAATTTTTTTGCATTTTGTTTAGCTTTGTGTAGTTGCACGGTTCTCTCTCTAAAAGGAAATCATAGCATCTACAGAGAAGGATTAAAAAACTTAAGTAATCAGGCCTGGGAGGAAGAAACCCTCATTCTCTACTTCATACTCCTGCTAGCAAAAACTCAACTCAGTGGAGCAACACATAGGGAGGGTGGAAGAAAGAGAAGAGGGTAGATAATAAGATGCTGGGTTAAAACTACTTTAGTAGCACCATTAATAATAACAAGGAAAAATTAGATAATTTACATAAGTGGAAATACAATTTAAATTGCACTAAGTTAAATGACTGTGATATCCTGATTAGGTAATTAAAGTATTAGATCAACAGTACATTTTAATCATTGGGTACAAATGTGTACTCTTTTGTTTACCAAAATTGTATATAAATTATATATATAACAGCACACTTACACCATGCTTTTGGAAGGATCTCACTGAATGTGAGAAAATCAAAAATACTTCAGTATCCTTTGAACATGTCCTAGAAACTTCTCATAGTACCTTGTTTCAATAACCCTATTGTGCGTTTCGTTTAGCAACTACTCCAGTAAAACTCTGCAGAATACCTTGAAAGCAACTAAGTCAGCAAGGCCAGTATTTCATCTGTTCGTCAATGTCAATATTGTTTTTACTTTTAAGGCCCTTCACAGCCTCCAAACACCAGAGCTATCTGTTTCATCAGACAACAGTTTACCATGGGACTTAGGGCTTGTTAATGTGATGATTCAGTATCTGCCATAAGACTGAAGAAGCTTTACACACACAAGCAATTGCTTTACACATTTATCAAGTTTATGAAAATGCACTTTGTTTTAAGCCAAGATCTTCTGAAAACGGCTTTCATATAACACAGATAATTTGTGAACTATACAGGGAAAACTTCTGCATATACAAAATAACAGGAGGTAGATATAAAAATATAAAGCCATCTCCCTATTTAACGGCTCAGATGAGCTTCACTAAACCTCAGCTAGCCAGGTACAAACTCCCTGACAGCTGCTGTTCACCAGAGCTCCTAAGGTACTGTGGGACCCTAGTTCAGTCCCTGTCCCATTTCACTTTTCCTGGATCTCATTTCTGGGGAGCGTGAAGGGCTCAAGGTCAATACCAAGAGGAGCTTTAAGAACTGCTGGCAAAGCAGGGAAATTTCTGACTCCATTGAGTCACTTTAGCCTAAGGACTACACAGGGCAGCACAAAGTCTTTGACACTGCCCCCAAGCAGCAATACAGACATTCTACCTGTGTGTGAATACACATGAGGACGGGAGGTGACAGCAGATTGGAAATTCACTCTCCGTGAAGCTCCTGTCTCACTCTGGTGACCGGTTGGAAAACAGAAGTGAACAAATTACCATCTTGGGTGGCTAAAGCTGAGAACAAATACTTCAACTCAAACTTAGGGCTGTTTATTTGGTAGGAGCCAGTTTAATACCATGACTGACTTTTCCTAAGTATTTCTGTTCACTTTGGAGTTTTCACCAAATTTATCATCAGGCTACAGAAATTTTCATTTCTTTTTTCAATTAAGCCCAGTTTGTTTGTTTGTCCCAAACTTTAACAAATATATGTTCATAGATTTTGAAGATATCTGTAGAGAACAAATGGAACTCTGAATCTATTGCATGCTTAATTTAGTCTTGGTTTTTTCTATAGGTTTCACATTTCTCCATAGTCTCTCTTCCTGAGCAAAAATGGATTGATTGCAAAAAAAAATGGAGAGGGATTCTAAAAGTCTCAGTTAATTACGTATTCATACATATATTATTGTCATTATAGCTATGGTTACATGAAATCAAAGAATAAAATTAGACTGTGGGCACTGTCATAGGGAAAAAGACAACACCTGTTATTTTTCATTATTATAAGCTTAATTTAATTTCTTTTTCATATTTCTGAGTGAAATAGTGAAAATGGAGAATGGTTACTATAGGTAACTTTGTGAAACACTTAGATATTCAGCACTGGAACGACATCATGTATTTCATGTCGTGTAAGACTTACTGAAGTGCCTAAACTAAGAAGACTCTCCAGGACTTTTTTTTCCATTTACTATTTTATAGTACTCTCACATGGACTTTTAAACACCCAATGAATTTTTATGAATGTTCTGATTTTTTTCTGAAAACAAACCCAAGGTGAATATACGTAGTTTTAAAAACAGTTACTTTGCACTGAATTTCTCCTGGAAAACTTCAGCTAATATAGCAAAGCACAAATGGTCATCTGATTCACATCATCATTTCTCTCAGATTTTTCTGTTACCAGTCATGAAAATTCTGTATAAAGAAGGACTTGTTTATTTGTTTTCTTTCTGTTTACATCCCAATTTGAAACAACACAGCATATGACCAATCATAAATACATGTATCTAGGCTTTGGATTTTTTTTTTAAATTTTATTTTTTTCTTTATCACTGATCTATATTTACTCATTTTTCATGTCATTTAAATGACTTGCCTTCTACCTGGTTGCTGCATTTTCCCCTGTAACTGCCACATGAACACCTGCTCTTCAATCCGACCTTTCTGCGGGACAATGTGCAGTCAGAAAACTGTGACTGCTGTTACCTCAGATCAATGCTTACAGGAAGCATGGAATCGTATGCCCTAGGGCAGCAATTAAATTACTGTCTTTTAGAACTGAAAATTTCTCCCCAACTATAATCTAGATCCTATAAACGTTCTTGCTGAAGGGAAACTGCAAAGACTGCTTTCAAAAAGACCTCACTGAAAGATTCATGTTCTTTTTACTCTGCACAATTCACCCGTGCAAGCATAAGTTATGAAGATACGCTTTAGCAATAATTCCTCACATTAAAACCTTCAGACAGCTATGAATTGCACACATTAGGCAGGAAGATTTTTCTACATAATGTAAAATTTTCACAGTTCAGCCACATGTTGCAGAGCACTAGGAAAAGAGCTGCCATTTATTTAATCTCTAAAGATCCCTCTGCCTTTTTATCTGAAGTGAGAGGAATTAATGGTAGTCAGTCAGTCGCTTATAGAAAAGTTTCCTTGCTTACATTTTTAAGTTCTCATTTAAAAATATAGCTAAACTGAATGCAGAAAATCCTTTAGCAAGCAATAACCATGTCAGATAAACTAATTGTTAAGTAATGGCCAAAGTCCTAAAGCTTTTCAAGCACTGAGCAGTCCTTGGAAACAATGAGAGAGAAGTATTTAAATACTTTTAAAACTCTCATTAATAACAAAAAATTATAAGAGGTAAAAATATTCTACCCTCACTTCCTCCTATTTTTCTTCAGCAAGTTCATTTATAAAAGCTACCTGAAAAATTTGATATAATTAGTGAGCAGTATTTATCCCTGTACAATGGCTTAAAAGCAGTGCATAAGTACTGACTAACCAAAGCACTGTAACTCAGGTAAGCAGAAAAGGTTTGGTGAGCAAACCCAGAAATTTGAATTTTGCTATTAAATTGATTGCATTATAACATTCCAAATCATCTATGCTTTAGAATTATCTTCCTTTATGAACAAAACATTTTTGTCATTGGTAGTTACTAAAAATCTCATGTTTCCTCACACACAAACTCTTCTGCATGTTTTTTTAAACTACTTTGTAGTTAAACAACAAGCAGAAATAAAGCTTGCACACCAACAGCTTCAGGCAGATGAAGACACTGAGGACATACTACAGTCAGAAATATTCACCATGTACAGAAAAGTCTTTGTAATTTTTCACATAAGTTTGCAAATGTTACTGGGTAATACCATCCAGTAATACTAATAATATGGAAGCAGTTCATAGCTAGCAAAAAACATAAAAAGAGAAGTGATCCATGATCTTCACAAACCTCAAAAGAAGAATGTTAATCTGCACATCCCAAGCAAAATCTTAGAAGATGCTCTTCATTAGATAATTATCACTCCATGACTCATGACATTCAGAATTTATCATCGGCTTCCAAGCTAGCTGCATGTGTTATTGAGATTATTATCACTCTGATTGACACCGTGAAAATGTTTTTCTGGAACTGTTTACGGATTGTTAAGATACCAGCCAGTAAAGCATATTTTGTTGGCACTTATTCAGTGGCAAAAACAGGGGAAAGAAGTAGAAAATTAACAGAAATATTTCCTTTTTCTCTGACTGACCATAACCAAGTTGTGGTGACCAAAAACTATTCAGCAAGTTTTGAGATGAATTTCAACAAAATGGTACATAGTTGCATTTCATATGCCACAGAAAGGATGTTTTTATAGTGTCTGATAGATAAAGTGTAGGACTGCACATTTTACCTCTGCTTTAACACACCTTTCTGTCAGACTAAAATTACATGTACACATTGAAGAAACTCTTTGGTCGGGAGTAAGTGTACTGTAAGCAAAGTTGTTTCAATACCTGCACAAATTAACAATTTGATCCAACAGCTTTAACTCTGACAAAGTTCCTATTGATGCACCTAATGTAGTACAAGGCAATTTAAGTAGCGAAATGACTTTTTGTCATTAGGCACTATTAGACTTGAAAAAACAGTAGGTTCTTCTGGCCAATTTAGCCTTAGTAAAGTAATTACCATGTTATGTCAGCATTTGTGGCTCACTGATACTCAGGCTGCTGAGAGTCAGGTTGTGTGGAGGATTACTCCAGTTCTGGTCTATCCTACCCTCTTCCCTATTTTGAAGCAGCCTTCTGCAGCCCCCACCTGGGTGGGTGGAAACCAGAGCCCAGGGAGCAGTAGCTACATGTCCAGGCAGTGAAATTAGGATAAAGTCAGCCCTGCACTCATATTTTTACGAGTCTAGAGATGACTGGAACTCTGAAATCTATTTGACCCTGGCTGGCTGCGAAGGCTGAATCTAAGATCAAACCGAGTCTAGCAAAAGAAACTAGTTTTAACTAAAAAATTCCAGTGGTTATTATTTCTGAACATTGGTCCATGAAGAATTCTAAATATCAATATGAATTTGAATTTTGCATTTTTCATCCTGCTTGGAAGAACAAGTAAACAAATAAAGCAGTACTCCAAGTTTGAACTGGACTAAGCTTAATGAACATAGCATCTGTTTCCCTATATGACAGTTTAGATAGGTTCCCTAAATTACTGATGTGTATTGATGAAAACTTGTGAGTTTAATGATTTGAAGTAAAACCTTCACTATCATATTATGCCTTATGCATTAGGAAGTCCCTTTTGGAAAAAAGCATCAGAATAAGAAAAAAAAAAAAGTAAAATAAGAATAAATCTTGGCACTGATACAGTGCATATAACAAAGCGATTTAAAATAGAAGCATTACCCATTAAAATTTCAATCACGATGCAGCTATTTAAGAATTAACATGATAGGTACTTATTCATTGTGGGCCCAAACACTGACTTATCTACAAATTTGATTGTGCAAAACCTTTTTTGCCATGTAAGGCTCTTTTGGGATGTGATTTGTAGCTTACTTTAGCCCAAGTCTGCTAAGTTTTCTACAGAGACACACTTTTTTTCTCCCCCTCCCTCCGATATATTTAGTTCCATAATGAAATATTTCCCTTTCCACATTCGCAAAATTAGACTAGTTTGTGGACTAAACAAATGGAGTTCATAACTTCAGTCATGATATGGGTCTGAAAGAGGAAGACTTAGACCATAGAGGAAAGAGATCTATGATGTTTGAGCTGGATATAGAAAAAGAAAATGCTGATAATGATGATCATAAAGGATGATAATTGCAATGGTGTTTATAATGAACATAAATCCTTAAGCACTCCGTAATAATAGCATAAGATATTAATCATTTCAGGGAATACTACATTTATCCCAGCAGCAATCCCTCACATTGAGTTAAAATGCCCAAACCACACAAGTTTGGACAATGTCTTAAGTAGCTTGAATATATAATGCACAGCATATACAAAATATGGGAATGTGTGAAGTAGAAGCTTTAGCAGCTCATTAACTTGGGATTCACAGAGAGTTTGGTGGTTTTCTCTCGCTAATCTAAACCTTTGCACTTTACACTTGTAATCATATTTGCATGCTGTACTGTAGATCTCACACAATTATCTACACTCTCATTTGTATACTAGAACATTACAGTTTATGTCCAACTACACCTAACAATGACTTATGAGCGATGAATAGAATGTTTGCTTACAAGAAAGACAGAGTATATGAAACATTGTCCATTACCACAATACTTGGAAAATCTGGTGTGATCTTGCAGGCTTATCTATATTGAGACAACCATGAAGAGACTTAATGCTGCAGATATTTATGTTCAGTCTTTGCTTTACTAATCTGGATAGTCTCTGGTAAATGGGACTTTATTGCTTAAAGTTAAAATGCTTTTTACAAGCTTATAGTCAGTGATAAGACTAAGAAAACAAACAAAAATCAAACCCAATGTTAAGCTTTCAGAGATATTTCTTAAACACTCTTACTCAAATTAGCAGAAGAATTTCATAGTCTAGTGCTCAGGTGAGTGATTAGAGAACAGGCTGATGGGCACTTGAGTCATATATTGATTGAATGTCATGAGAAATCAATTCTGAGAAGCTCTTTCCGTATACTGATACAAGAATAGGTAATTTAAAATATGTAGCATACACAATGTCAGGAACTATTAATGCTATTCCAAAAGAAAGAGATCCATTTTAATATCTAATTTATGAGAAGACAGCTCCTGAGAAGATGAGAGCAAGTTTCACCAAGTTCCTACCAACCATTATTTTATGCTAAGGAAGGAGTCTGAAAATATGAGAAGACACAAAACCCAAAAACAAGAAAGAGGAAGAAAATGGTTAAAGCTGTTGTTGCTGGTAGTTTCCTTTCTTTCCACTCTCTTAATGTAAATACTTTTAAATAGTACACAGGTAATTTAGTTACCTAATGCCACTCACGGCAAGAGAGTCTCTGATGCTTTAGGAAAATTATGTTTACGTGAGAATTCCTAATATCAGTGTTACGTACCTGTGACAGTCTAAGAGCACAGGGGAAACAGAGGTTTGCATACAGGTCAAATCTTTCATTAAAGTAGGTGATATAATGAATAAAGCTTTTTTTCAAATAGGTCGTCAGGACTAATAGAAGATGTTACATAAATAAAGTATTAAAAAAAAGTAATCTCACTTTAAGGAAGTGAGCAGGATGAATTCAAGTTAGCAGTCTGTAATCTGAAGTGATGTTATGTTGAAGGCATTTTAGCAACACATGCTTGCAAAAAAAGCCTCCTAGGTTTCAAAGATATCAAAACACTGTATTTTTAATTTCTTAGGTAACATAGTCCTGAACTGACCCGTAGAAGATAACTCATGATTCTTGTTTTTAAACAATGTAATCCTTTCCTTACACTTTGAAAAAATATAAGAATAATCAAGAAAAATTAAACAATGTAATCCTTTCCTTACACTTTGAAAAAATATAAGAATAATCAAGAGAAATTCAGTGTTTGTTAAATCACAATATCTCAAACTTTTCTAGATGTGAAAGATTTTGCATGAATATTGCTGTGAATAATTTAAGCAGCACACAAAAATTTCAAGGATTGAATATGGACCTATTAGATTAAAAGATCTTTTGCTACCAATGTTAGCAAGGGTAGTTCCATCCTTGTGTAAGTTAAAATGAACAGAAACAGAAATATTCAGAAGAAAACCAGTCTTCGAACAGATGGGCTGGTGATCCAAGTTGATGAGTATCTGTTATCAGTATTGGGTTAGCAATATTTTACAGACAAAATAAATACCATGCAAATTTGTTTCAAGGATGGTCATAAACCACACAATGAACACGAAGAACGCAATCACTGCTTGATACAGCCAGCTCCCAAAAAGGAACTGTCCTTTTATAGTTACACAAATACCAACGCCCCTTCTTCCACACCTTTGGGGCAGCACATCTTAGCTTTCTCTGCACTTGTCATTATAACAGCCTTTCACAGTTATTTCACCTCCCAACTAACTGGAAATAAAAGAAATTCAGCATCTTGCTACATAAACCATGTCTGATGTGTGTTTACATGTTATAAGACACTGAAATCACTCCTTAAATCCCACCCTCACAGCACATTTTAAAGAAACAAGACAAAATACAAGGAAATAGCATAATTGGAAAAAAAAAAAAAAAAAAAGAGAAAGACAAGTTTGCCTCAAAGCTTATAGTAATTGGATGTTATTAAATGTACTTAAAATGCAAATTGATTTGAAAACCAAATAAGAAGGTGGCTTTTGGGATTCACTTTGAATGCTTAAGATTTACCCATGTGTGAAACTTTGAGTTTTAGTCCTCCAGCAATGGACCTCTCATAGAAAACATTAAGCTTCAACAATTTAATCCAAGAACCATAATGTTTCATAATTAAGTATTTTTTTCTAAAACTGCAATATCATGAAAATTCAATCACAATTGAATTCTTGGTAAGGCAGGAAGCCCTGGAATAATGCTGATAATGCCTATTCTACAAAAATAAATGTCTTTTCTTTGCTTCAGTAGCAATAGTTTCTCTATAATAATTATTTTTAACTGACCTTTAGGAAAGAGTAAACATTTCAGAGCTTTTACTGTGGGCACTAACAATCTGGGCCTCCCAGAAATGCTGAAGGAGCTCAGCAGCTTTGAGATGTTTTGCCTTTTACAGAAAGACAGCTAACATTCAAGATCAATACTACCCACACTTAGCTGTCATAACTAAGGTTGTCTTGAAAGACAACAATCTAGTTTCCTTTGTTTCCTATTGAATTTTTGCTAGTATGAATAATTATTTAACAATTATTAGAAATAAAATGGAAATCAATAATGTTGTTTAAAAGAGTATCACAAATAACTACAATTTCAAAGTGAACTGTTCATAACTCCCCCCCTCAAAACTTACATTCAGATTTCTAGCATACTTCAGCACGTGCTTTATTAGTCAACAGCATTTAGAAAAAGTGAATGCGGCTCTCAAAATACTGACTGTTCATTAAAAGTAAACAGTATTAGAATACCTGGGGGTTCGATTATCATGTTTTCTGGCAGTCATAATACTGTGATTAAGAGTAGTAATGCTACCATTACCAGACACTATAATAAGTGGAACAAGTTATTATCAACCTATTGATCTGCTGGAGGGCAGAAATGCTCTATAGAGAGGTCTGTAAAGACTGGATTTATGGGCTGAGGACAACAGTATGAGGTGATGGGTCCTGTCCTTGGGTCACAAAAACCCTGGGCAGTGCTAGAGATTGGAAGAAGGGTGGCTTGAGAGCTGCTCAGCAGTGAGGGGCTTGGGGGTGTTGGTCGACAGCCAACTATAAATGAGCCAGTATGTGCCCAGGTGGCCAAGATGGCCAATGGCATCCTGGTCTGTATCAAGAATCGTGTGGCCAACAGGACTAGGGCAGTGATTGTTCCATTATACTTGCACTGGTGAGGCCACACCTCAAACCCTGGGTTCAGTTTTGGGCCCCTCCATTCAAGAAGGACATTGAGATGCTGTAGCATGTCCAGAGAAGGGCAGTGGAGCTGCTGAAGGGTCTGGAGCACAAGTCCTATGAGGAGCGATTGAGGGAGCTGGGGGTTGTTTAACCTAGAGGAGGCTCACAGAGGGCTCTGCTGCTCTGTACTGAAAGGAGGTTTTACAGAGGTTCAGTTCGGTCTCTTCTGCCATGTCTCAAGAAAAAGGATAAGAAGAACTGGCCTTAAGTTGCACCAGGGGAGATTCAGATTAGATATTAGAAAAAAAATGTTCACTGGAACAGTGGTTTGGTTTTGGAATAAGCTGCTCAGGGAGATGGTGCAGTCACTGGAGGTGTTCAAGAGGTGCCTGGCATTTGGGGATATGGTTTAGGGGTGATTATGGTGGTGCTGGACTCTAAGATCTTGAAGACCTCTTCCAACTTCGATGATTCTGTAATTCTATGGCTGCTGAGTGAAACAACTTGAAAATATGTTACACTAGGTTACTTTGGGATGAGTAGCAATAGCAAATGATTGTAGGAAACAGACGAGCAAAAACTTCTGCAGCTGATGGAGAATTTGATTTACAACCATGGAAGAAGCTTGGATTGGTGTAATAACAGAGAAATATAGACCTTAAGCAAGAGAATTACAAAGCTATGCTTCTATAGTTATAAGTAAGAATACATATTGGGTGTTATGGTGAAGGGTTTTAAGTATGGTAATGTGATTTTAGAGTTTAAGCTAAGAATTTAGGTGTTACAATAGAAGTATACGTGTGTACGTGACCTAAAGAAGTATTGGTTAAGAGACAGCCGCATTGCAGTAAAAAGTACTACAGGTGATAGGTCATAAAGTCAAAACAAAGTTTCATGTTAGATGCTTATTGGACTAGAAAGTTATAAATTACCATGTAATCTCGAGTCTTGTGACTTTCCCTCGTTATGGTGACTTGTTACTAAATCTCACGACCTCCGAGACTGATGCCTTGTGTGTTATTTTAAGTAAAATATCGCTGTATCAATGCAGTCCCTTCTCTTATTCGTGACCTTTGGCAGTAATTGAATTGAATTGAATTGATAAGCAGAAAAAAAAAAGAAGTAGAGCTCTACAAATTATTTAGACATACTTCTGGCCCTTCACAGGACCACTCCAAGAAGAACTGCACAAGCTGAAAATGACCTCCAGCCCAGTCACTTATAATCAAAAAACTCACAAACAACATCCACTACAAGCTTTTCATAACGCTATTTAAGTGTGGGAAATCATCAAAAACTCTCAAATCTCAGGTTAAGTCGTTTTACCAAAGTCAACAGCAAACCTCCTACAATTCAAAACAAAGATTTCTACCTCCTTACTCATATTTCAGATCTTTTACACAAACATATCCTGCAGTAATTTTTATGGGTCAAGGGGGTATATGCTCTATGGTAGCCTTGGCCATCCCACTAAGTACAGAAGTCAGGATTACAATTCAGAAATCGATTTTGCCCCATTAGGCCACGGCTGTAAAAAAACCGCACACATAAGCTCATATGCATAATAGGCTAGTAGCATTCTAAAAAAATATTATGCTTATTATGTATAGAATTGGTTTTTTCTGTGGAAATTAATACTGCCTGCTCTAGTGTCTCACTGAAGCACTATGCTGGGCTCTTTTCAACAAAACTGCCGCTGAGCTCCAACAGTACATTTCTGAGCTTCTCACTGGGCCAAGGTTAAAAAACCTCTCCCATCATACAAACAAAGAAATAGAAGTTGTACAAAGCTACAAATTCCTGTGCCTACTCTGTATGTAGCATAAGGGACCCAAGGACAAATAAAGGTGGTCTCACAGTACCTGGATGTTCTCATGATACAGAAAGTTATGCAGTAACTTCAAAGTTCAGGCATCATATGTGCTTGCTCTATCATGCTCTACAGACCTCTCTTGCCAGAACTCACACTGATTAGACAGTCTCCCACCTAGCCTAAGAAAATACCAGCACAAGTTTTTAAAATCGTACTTGGGGTTCCCTACAGGGAAGAAAAAAACATATACATAAAATTTAAAATAGTTTTGCTCTTAAACAAAATCTTATTTTCCACTTATTTTGGGATCTTAATGAAAAAAGACAAAAACACCATTTCAAGCCAAGAGGCTTTTCCATTTCTTATTTACTGCAGATTCAAAACCTAAACACAGTGTCTTGTCAAAACTGAGCAGCAACATTAATCATGAGCTATAAATATGAATACCTGACTAAAAATTCCATTTTTTTTCACACAACCTATTTGCAGTATTTTTGTTACTAAGCAACAAAATGAACAAAATTCTTCTATTATCCAAAACACTTGCATTATTGCCAGGGTCGCCTTAATACAACTTTATTATCTCAATTGCTTCACTTGCTGAGCATGTGGAGCAGCAGATTAGGGATAATTAGACAAGGAATGAATGAAACTCCAGTGCAGTCACATCCTGAGACACAAATGAAGTATTGATTTTGATGATTCTACTAACAGCCATTTAATATGCATAGCTGCTAAACATTTGAATTGATATGACTTCATTCTCAATATGTTGTTAAATGTATTCCGGGTTCTGGCTGAGCAAACGATGTTCAGCCTTTATGACACTGCATAGCATTCATGGTTATTAAACACAATTAAGCAATGCGGAAAAAGTGTGAAGGTTTTAGGAAAGCTCACCAGGGCAGCTTAAAAAATGTCCTGGTAGGATGAGAGGGAGAAATGAGGTAAAGTGCCTTTTCAACATGTACACCCATCCGTGGCATGTAGCATTTCTCAATATGTTTTCTAGCATAAATCATGTATGGTTTAATACTGGGGAAGAAAATAGTGTGCAAGGTAGGGAAAATCTGTGATGTCCCTATCAGAGCATTGTATAACATGATTAATGAATTATGTGCCAACAACCGTGTATAAAATAGTGTTCTGAGAGAGGTTAAAATTGACTTTCAAAAATGTTTCAGAAACATTTTTGCCTTTGGTTATATCATTACAATGCAGGCAACAGAAAATAGCAAAGTTAACCTAGATTTATATTCATGTAACTCAGTGTTGAATTTTCTTCTTAAACTCCAGAGGAATTGCTTCTCAAGATTAAAAACTGGTTTTCTCAAGCAGCTTAAGAAATATTTTACAGCACATTACTCAATGGAGAGGTGCAGAGGAGAAAGGGAAAACTGCTATGTATAATTGAGAGTACAGACATTTCTATCA
Organism: Falcunculus frontatus; assembly: GCA_013398115.1. Lineage (NCBI taxonomy): Eukaryota > Metazoa > Chordata > Aves > Passeriformes > Falcunculus > Falcunculus frontatus. Next base: position 3,469,583 of record VZRV01002226.1, read on the forward strand.
AAAAATCACATGAACTCAAATATTCCCAAGTTAGTAAGGCTAATGCCCGTAATTTTATGACTCTTAAATAAAACAGATCAGATTTTCATATACTGTACTTTAACATCAATCTAGATCAACCACAGTGCCCAAAGTCCTGCCATCTAATAACTTCTTTGAATCTAAGCCAGAAGATACAGCAGTATAAATGAGATCATATCCCCTTCTGCTGAGTGGTCAAGACCTCATTGCTCATCCAAAAAACTCAAGGGCAAAACCAAGATAAATAACGAACTGAGAATCAACAGGAGAGAGCCTGGTTCATTCTCATTCTAGTAGACAGACTTCAAGACCAGCTACTGGAAGTTAACCTGAAAAGCCTAAAAATACAGCGGCTGTTTGAACTGAGATTCACTCAGAAGGTTTATGTATCCACATGAGAGACTTGGTGCACATTTGCTCAGGCCACTTAGCACACAGACCTTACACTATCCAGCTACAAAACAGACACCATTTCAGCACAACGGAATTGTGCTTGTCCGGACTTAATGCCAGGACCACAAATGCTGCACAGCTTTTGGTTCACATTGGATCTCTCCGGCCTGCTGACACCCAAGTGTCTCAAGCATACACCTCAGACCACTGCAGAGCTCAGAAACATCAGAACTCCTCTGCTCTTGAAATATTATAATGAGTTTAAGTATTTCCAATGAGCACGGGCCTCAGCTGCTTAACTGCCTAAAGAGGAGATGTCAGCCCACTGCATCACTGACACACTGTGGTCTCTCTCAGGCACTATGCCTTTCAGCACCAGAAGATGCTCAGTGATCATCATGAGTGGGATTTTGGTCTATGACAGAGGAGTGAACTCAAGGCAGTAGAGGCCCTAGGGAAACTTTCTGATACCCCATCACTACGGATATGTTTCAGACTTACTGTATGTTCTGCAAGAGATTTATCAATGGCGTCAAGGAGAGAACATGTGCTCTTTCTGTCACCAACAGCCTTAGAAGCAGCAATGAGAAAGCACTGTTAGGGTTTGAGAGCACAGGGGCTAGTGAGAGCTGGGGCAATAGGCTTATTGTGATTCTGATGAAAACAAAGTCAGGAGAAGAAGCAGAAAAAAGATGCAAAACAAAGATTTGATAGGTTAGGGAATGAAGGACTTGCAGAGCAGAAAGCTGAAGACAAGTTACTTTAGTACAGAGAGACAGGATGTATGCCACAAATCTGTTTGTGTGTGTTTGTCTGAAGATGGTTAAAACGGAGAGGTTCTTTGCACGTTAATTTGGATTGGGCTTTTTAGAATTAGGGCAGCACCAGGTAAGATTGAGCTCAGTCATTAAAACACAGCTCATGGCATGTGAGTCCTGCAGAGGAGAGCCAAAGCCAGTGCTATTCTGGCTGGTGTACATTTCCAGTAGTGAGTGGGCAGGTGACACAAGCTGTGGCAGACAAAGCAGAGTCAACTGTGGGTTCCTCTGGTGACTCTCTGATATCATCAGTGGTGTGAGAATAAGGGGCTGGTGTGGTGGGAGAAGCAGTCTGACAGCAGTTTATACTCAGTGATATTTTTTGCTGACTAAGGAAATAGCAAGCAGAATTCACTAATTTTCTGTGAAATGATTTGGTCTTTTTTAATAAGGCAAGCTTCACCAACACAGCTCATCGTAACTTGAACTGAAATAACTAGTGGGAGTCAAGACAGAGATCTTCTAAACTTTCCTGTGTTGACATTGCAAAAATGCTAGGCAGAGACTTAGCATAATTTTGAGCTACACTAGGGAAACAATTATTATCTTGCCGGGAAGACAGGAAACATCAAACCCTCCGTGTGATGTCTCTTGAGGGAGACGCCCAACACAGAAGTGAAGATAAGGATGCAGTTTCCTGTCAAGAATTCGGCTGCTGGTAATTAGGAGATGCTTGAGTTATGAACCTAAGATGGAAGAATCAGGATTTCAAAAACGAAACAAAACCTTCAAAAGTCCAGCTGCCCTCTGGGTGCTGGAAAAGATCTGGTGTTCCGTGCTCCTGACTTCGTAAACAGCAGTGAGATGATCTTCATCAGTACAAGCTTCAGACTAACACCTTGCATACCACGACGTCACCCTCCCATAAATAAAAGTATAAACTCTTGAAAACCATAGACAACAACGTTTTGGCTCTAAACAAGTGTCGTACCTAACACCTCAGTCCAACAAATCTACTTCAGTTAGCTTTCAAAGCTGTAAACCACACTTGGCTGTAAGTTATATTTATAAACTGTTCAAGAAATTCACCAGACTCATGCCAAGAGGCCTTCCAAAGGGAGAAATATTGGCTTATATCCATTTTGATGCTGTGAGAGTAGTGTTTCTGAAAAAAATTGCAAGTCTTTTAATTCATTGCTTTTATGATAGTGATTTGAATTTTAGAATGATTTAACTGCATAGAAATAATTCTTTAAAAGTACTTATGGAAGAAAAAAATAATTTTGATAGCACGGGCCACAATATTGCTTGAGAATGATAAACTAGGTGGTAGGATTATAAAGATATATCCATTGCTGTCAGACTAAAGAATAAAAAATACTGAATACATGGATACTTCTCAAATATTTCTGTGAACAATATACATATAGTTAACTTAACAAGCCACTACCACTTTTAGACAACCAATGTACAAAAAGATCTTCGGTCTTGATGTATAAAAATGAATATTAAGAAGAGACCCACAAAAACTCCTTTGTAAAGTATGTGTGTCTGTCTAGGACTGCAGTCCTTGGAATCCACCGAAATATTTGCAGCACCTAAGTAGCCAGTAACACATTTTTCAAGGCTCCCAGCGCTGTGCATATCTGCGTGCATGTGTGTGAGCTTGCACATGCTATATCCAGCTATATGGCAAAGATCCACTTTGCCTGATAAAGGGTCTCTATTTCACACCCTGCTGCCAATACTGCATAATAAAATACCCATTGGACAAAACATGCAACCTGTCTGTGGAATAAAAACTTCCACTTCCATAGGGAAACTATGCCGCATACTGATAACTCTCTAAATTTCCCTCCCTCTGGCAAGTACAATGGCATCATTTTCAGCCCCACATTTACCATTCTTTAAAAGAATGGTCTTGGCCTTTCCTATTGTTTGCAAGAAAGTATGTAGCTCCAGGAGACAGATCTGAGCAGTTCTTGCCAAAGGCATGCAAACAGGCACTTGTAGCCTGCCCAAGATAATGAGGGGATATTACATAAATCCCTTAAATAGAAGTTTCCCACCAGAAGCAGAGGGCTGTATGCTGATTCTTTGGAATGCCACTTAAAAGCAGCAATCCCTGACTGTGCAGGCATGCACACGCATAAACACTGCAGTCATTAAATGCCTCAACAGGGACGGAGGAAGCACTCTCCAAGTATCTAAAAAGGATGCTGACAGAGTCTTTGTGTCTCCATCTATCTTAAAGGGCTTTACCCTCAGGAGGGATAATTCAGCCACATAGCGTGTTCAAAAATTATCATACTCACCCCTGGAGAGGTTATTTCCTACAATATGGAATATCTTACATTTTCATCCTGGTTTATGTTCCCTCCCCCAATATATTATTTATTAATGCATTCTGCAGATATGAGCCAAAGAATCTCTACCAACTTATTTGCTGGGCTGGCTTTGTTTCAAGAAGCAGTTCTGCTGAATTGCAATACAATAAATACTGTTCAATCATTCATAGCTGCATTGGTTTTTTGCGGCTAGGAAGAGTGAATAAATGAAATCATCAGCTATGTGACCACACACAGGAAAGCAGTTTTACAGTTCTGTTCTAGATTACAATGACATTTTTTTCTGAATTATTTTACATGGTACCGATTAGACTGCACTGTGACAAGAAATAACAAAGCAATAGAGAAAACTGGTTATTCTAGTAGCCATTTGCCCCCATCGGTCCATTAAGTCCATGTTCCACACCAGTAATTAAAAGTCTGTCATGGTGTTTTCAACACTTTGAGTTGTAAACAAACAAATAATTAGCTTGGATAACGTTTCTGGTAGGCCTTTTCCCCTGTTTTATGGCTTGCTATTTAGCTAAAATCTGACTTTTCTATAACAATAAAGTCTGTGCTTTTAACAAAACTTTGAGATGCAAAAGGAACACTGTGGAAGCTACCAAGTGGCAGCAGCTCATGATCTCAGTATAAAGACAACAGGAAGTACTGAGTCAGCTCAGGCTTAACATAGCATTTTATTTTGCTAGCCATTCACTTTCGTTCATCCTTTTCATCTGCAATAGATCACTCTAAAAACAAGTACTTTGTGCCACTGATGCAAGACCAGCAATACAGAACAAAAAAGAAACAAAAAAATTATAGTTATATAGTACTGTCAAACACATTTTCTGTACACCACTCTCTTTAAATACTCTTCCTCATTCCTCCTGCACAACATACGGACACAAAGCCTATTAAAAGAACTGGCTGTACAGATTCCTACAAAAACTAATAGCACAGACATTGTGACCCTATAAAGTATATGCAAATAAATCCAAATCCATGAGAAAGTCATCTGCTTTAGCTCATAACTCTTATGTGGAATCTTTAAAAGAAATTTACTGAAATTCATTAATGGATTGATATGATTTATACAAAGATGATAAATACCTGAAAGCCGAAAACTTTGAATTCTAGGTCTTCAATTTTGTACACTCCCCATGAACTCAAAAGCTCAGACCCTTAGGGTCTGAATGACTACAATAAAAAATAATCTATGGTTAAGTTTCTCATAACTCCAAGAAGAATATATCCCCCTTTTCAGAGTACAGCATAGTGCTATAAAAACTAAGTAATAAGCAGATATTCAAGCTCAGCTAGAGAGATCTAATGTCTCTAATGCAAAAATGTCACTTTGGTGAAATATAAAGGACACTGATGAGTCAGGTGATGGTACAATACAATGCATGAATGCTAATTATTTAATCTCAGAAACAAGACAGCAACAGTGGCCAATGGCAAGGAACAAACTACATCTTAGCCATTACAGAACCAGAGAATCACAGCAGGGGGAAGGTTGGAAGGGACCACAGGGGGTCATCTGATCCAACCTCCCTGCTCATGCAAGGTCATCCCAGAGCACATGGCACAGGATGGCATCCAGATGGTTCTTGAACATCTCCAGTGAGGGAGACTCCACAACCTCTCTGGGGAATCTGTTCCAGTGCTCGGTCACCTGCACAGTAAAGAAGTTCTTGCTCGTGTTCAGGTGGAACTTCCTGGGCATCAGTTTCTGCCCACTGCCTCTTGTCCTATTGCTCGGCACCATCGAGCAGAGCCTGGCTCCATCCTCTGACACCCTCCCTTCAGATACTGACAGACATTGATGAGGTCCCCTCTCAATTGTCCCTTCTCAAGGCTGAACAGGCCCAGCTCCCTCAGACTTTCCTCATAAGAGAGATGCTTCAGTCCCTCAATCATCTCTGTCACCCTTCACAGGACCCTCTCCATAAGCTCCAAGTCTCTGTTGTCCTGAAGAGCCCAGAACTGGACTCAGCGCTCCAGGTGTGGCCTCACCAGGGCTGAGTGGAGGGGCGGGATCACATTCCTTGACCTGCTGGAACGCTCTTCCTAATGCACCCCAGGTCACCGTTGGCCTCTTGGCCACAAGGTCACACTGCTGGCTCATGGACAGCTTGTTGTCCACCAGGATCCCCATGTCCTTCTCCACAGAGCTGCTTTCCAGCAGCTCAGCCCCCAGCCTGAACTGGTGCCTGGGGTTATTCCTCCCAGGGTGCAGGAGCCTGCATTTGCCTTTGCTGAATTGCAGACAGTTCTTTGCCCATCTCTCTTTTTTTTTTTTTAGTTTCAGCTTGTTTCACAGTATACATTTCATCTACAGCAAACCTGATAACCTCATCCTTAAAATCATTCTGGTCTGTGTAAGGAGGCATCTCATGTTCCTGCTCCATATAGGAGTAAACAGACATCGAGTAAACAGACAGCTTCTTAAGCTGACTGATTATTGATCTCATTTCAAAAGATATGCTCTTCATAAACAAAAATATGTCAGTAAAGTCAAGAGCAAAACAAACAATATCGTAGTAACTGAAGACGGAAAGCACAGAAAAGCTTCCAAAGCCATAATAAGTTGAAGCTGTCATTCTTATGGAAGCAATTCTTACAACAGAACTGAACTAAGAAAATATAGTTAACTCACAAAATGTACCAGTGGGTGGTAGGTGGGCATGGGGACAAAAGTGGCATATCAGGTGATTCATAGTGTGAATTCAGGTTTGCAGTGTTATTGAAAAACATCAGAATTAGTAACATAGCAATCAGTACTGAAGAAGACTGCTGGTTGTACTTCTGCCACCACCTGTGTGTCTCGGACTTGTTTACAAGTGTTCTCTCTTTTCAAAGCAGAATTTTTTCCAAATAGTGGCACTGAAGTAGAAACCGGTTGCTAAAACTCAGCTCAAAATCACAGTTTTTACCCAGAATTATTCCCCCCCCCCAAAAAAAACCCCAACCCAACCCTTAAAAATGTTTCAAATTAAAGGGAACCTCTGAACTGCATTTCAAATGCCATCACCTCTTGGAAGTGCCACCAAGACTCTGGAATCAACTTTTGCCATATGTATCGTGTAGATAGATTAACTGCAGCAAACGTTGATTGGCTGCATTTTGAATTTAGCTCATTTTGCTGGTAAACATTACAAGTTTAATCTCAATTTTTAATACAGCTCACTTTCCTCTAATGTATATTACAGCACAAATCAAAGCTCTGCAAATTACTCCTCAAATCAAAGTGAAAACTCAGTTCAAAGTAGTCTGGCAAGTTTTACAAAAGTCTCACCCATAAAAGTCTCTTAGAGACTTGCTTTCTAAAGGAATGATGAATGCAGTGCTGTGTGAAATACAGCATTTTTTCCAATCAGTTCTCTCCCCGTGTATTTTTTTTTCTTTTGGTATTATCTTCAGTTTGCAAGTTGTGGTTGTTTGAGGACAAAATTAGAGACTCCCAGACAACTGTCAACTCTGCCCCAGCTAGTTCTATCATCTATAAAGATTCTTCAACTTTTTGTAACAATTCCTTGCTAAAAAGTAAAGATTTCACCCTGTTGTTGCAGTGAACTGAAGGTTCATGCCTCTGCTTGTGCCGCTTTGCAAAAATACAGAGACTTAACGACAGTGCAATATTTAAGGAGAAACCATTTCTATTTTCATAGAACATAAAGGAAACGCTTATTTGTTCTGATTTGTGCTCAAATGAAACTAAGAAATTGCCATTACTGTTAGTAAAGTAGCACACTTGCTTTTAGCTCTTTCTGATCATTTATGTCTCAAGTAGAGGTTTGAACACAGGCAAGGAATCTTCAGTGTAACTGAAGTTCTTCAGTACTCCAATAAGCTGGATTTATCATCCAGAACTTCAACACCATTGGATGAAAATGAAGAGAGATCTTGTAAAACCTCATATATCAGAAATGAAGTGGGCTATACCTCTGGTTGGGAAGGCATTATAGTAATGCAGGAAATTTTTCTTTGGTGATATTTTGAAATATTATATTTTCCTTAAAATTTAATGTTTCACACCATATTTTCCCAGATGAATTCTTTCTGGAAAAGGGTTGATAAATCCACAGATGCTAAAGTTGAAAATCATCTTTCTAACAGATACTGGCCTGGAGCAGAAGACAGTGCTCGCACTTAGAAAAGATTGAGATTCAGCACCTAATATGTGCAAGTCCTTTTATAGTTCAATAGTTCATAAAACAAGTGATGCAAGGGCTATTCAAATGGAAACCTTTATCACTCATAGGTACATCATGATAGTGTGAGGGGAAAGTGAAGCACTAGGAATAGTGAACCCCAAGCACAAAAACATATGAGAAGTTGCTCACTGGAGTTGAGCTACAAGTCCTTCCAGAATTTGGCAGTTTCAGATATGTGGAGGTTGTTTAAAGAGGTCATGAGCCGCTTTAGACATCTGCACTGAAGGGAGTGACAAGTCTCCAGGTACATAAGAAACTGTTTGTAAAGGAAAAGACCATCTCAAATTCATGGTAGATGAGATAGAACAAAATGGGCCTAACTGCTTGCAGCAAGGTAGATTAACAGTAGACGGTAGCAAAAACTTTCTCACATAAAGCATTGGAACAGATGGTGAAGGAAAGTGAAGACATTTTCTTCATAAAACCATATTAGACAAAAATATATCATAAATCATGTCTGTATAGGTATCCAACAACTTCTCCTGCATGAGAGATTTTCTTTGTGCCCGGTCAGCCTAAAAAAGTCTGTAAGGTTTACAGATTTAAGATTTAAATCTGCTTATCTTCCCAGAAGGTTGCATAAGGAATTTCACAACTACCGTAATTTGATCTGACTGAAAGCAAAAACCAATCCTTTTTAAGTCACCAAAGAAAAAACAGCTCCCATTTCTTCCAGTTTACAGTGGAAAACCACTCCAGGGCAGCAAGTGGTGGTCCAGGAGCTGCTACATGCTCTTTTCATGAGCTCAGTGGGACAGAACAAACCCCTTGGTCTGTAATCTCCTGATTCTTCCCAGTTTTAGGAGACGTTTCTTTAGGCAAGTTTTTGCATTAGAAAACTAATTTGCAGATCAGAACAGTCATCTTCTGTAATCCCCATGAGCCACTAGGTAAAACACAAATCCTACATGCCGTACACAAATCCTCAGTGGCTCCCCTGCATCTGGGGAAGTTGTGCAGGCTTCCTGTGGCACACCTGCTTCCACATCCTTCCACTGAATTTAAATGGAATCTCTCCACAACTGACTGAGTGCAGGTAAAAAGTATGTGGTACAGGGAAAACAGCAGCAAGGTATTCCGTGACTGAGAGTGACATTTCATATTTATCTCTAGATATAAATATCGAAAAGCATTTTAACTACTTTTAATGCCAGATCCTTGTGGCTTTTTTTTTTTCTTCTAGATAGATGCTAAAGACAGCAATCAGATAAAGTAATCAGTGAGTATGCTCACAGCTCTATTTATGGGTATAAAAATATACAGTTGCTGTCTTTACAGAGAAAACCAGGGATTTCTTTATTTGTGAGCTTGTGAATATGTGACAGAATTTGTTGTCCTCAGATGCTTCCTCACAGCCTAAGGAAATGAATGAATTCTGACATTCTTTGGTATCTGGTAGCTGCTAGCCAAAGAAAAAAGCCTCCCCACTCTCTCAAGCAGTTTGTCCAGTCTGCAGGAGGAAGCACAGCTATAAGAGTTCAGAGACATGAAACTGCTCTGTTCCTGTCTCAGATTGAACAGGTAGCACAGCACATAATCATCTTCAGTGGTAATGGAGTCTTGGGCTAAACGAACAAATACCTTACGAGTTCTTTAGCTTTTTATCATGTTAAAACTCGCACCTGTTATTGAACTTTGTGTTTCCCTGGTATCATTGGCTTGTTTTCAATACGAGAAATTCACAAAGTCTTCCTTTGATCAAAATTGACTCCAGGATAATACTGGAACATACTAAAAAAATTATTAGCAGGGGAAATTAGACTTTCACTAGACTGGTTAATAAAAAAGTACCTTTATCCTATCCAAGCTCTTCTGTGTAGCTTCAAAGTTTTCAAATGACTTCGTGGTCTGTACATTGTTCCTGATTCTAGGGACCAGAAAGAAGTCCCACTACCTCCTTATTTCCCCTCAGTTTTCCCCTCAATATACAATTTCTATAGCCAAAAATCAGGCCTCAGAAAGGAACTGCAACGAAAAATTAAAAAAATTAAATTGTCCTTTCAGGGAAAAGTGATGAACTCAGACTATATATGAACATTTAACAAACAAATATTGAATTTTAGAGCCAGATACTTGTCAATCATTCCTATCACACCTTTCATATTCATACAGAACAGTTTGTTTAAGTTAAAGGAGGTTAAATGAACCGAACTTGAAACACACACCTTTTACTAATGTGCATCTCACTTTGCATACTTTTTTTTAGCCACTGAAAATTATACATAGTATAACTTCATCTTTTTTTCTTCACTGCCAATCATTCACTTTCTAAAATAGAAAGAGGTATCATATGTGGATTTGACACAATCTGTCCTGAATTTGCTCTATATTTTTCCATTAAGATCTGAAAAAGATCTTACTGTTTATTCAATAGCATATCAGATAAGTTTTACATGACAGGGCCCTAAAAATGCTAAAAAAATTATTTAACTATGGGATTAGAATTCAAAGTTATCTGGGCAAACTGGAGAGATGATCTGAAGAAAAAGGGATTTCACTCAACAAAGGAAAGCCTCCAATATTCAGGGGCAAATAAGCAGTTGTACGAAGACTGGATGGGAAACATTTTCCTTCATCTAGGAGTTCCTTAAAGCAATTCTCTGATTCATAGTAGATCAGAGGCTGAATATAAGTAAATAAGATTAAATTATTAAGAAAAGACAATCATTATAGTGGTGAAAAAATACAAGCATATAAGACTTGTATGAATGTTAGTCTTCAAAATACGGAGAAGAAATCCATAAGCTGCTTTCAGCATTGACACAATCTGAGGTAGAATGCTGTGCTCACTCTTGGGCACCACTCATTGTGACCAATATCTGCCAAGTGGAGTGGCTCCAGAAAATGTAAATGAGAAAAATCAGGGGCCTAGAAAACATGAGGAATCATTATATTAATTGAAACTAAAATTGGAAGAGAATGCTCTTTCTTTTTACCCATGGCACATAAGAGAAGAAGGAATGTGATTAAAGCACAACTGAGTAGACTGAGTGTAGAAATATTGAATGGGAAATTGGGAATATTGAAATGGGAAGCAAGCAGAAAATAACAAGCCTAGGTGATTCTGGGAGCACCACACTGGAGCACCACACTGGCAAGTTAGGCTAACATCTCTCAGCAGGGACAAGCACAAAAGCATCCTGTCTTGAAGTGGGAGATAGACAAGATAGTTTCAGGAGGAACCTTCCAATCCTGCTATCCATGATTGGCTATGGGTTTACGCATTAGAGTCTGAGAGAACAGACACACCCCTGTATTTGACTGCAACAAACCATCACACCAGACGTATTATAGTAAGGAACTGAGATATCTGTATTTGTAACTGCTACAAAAAGTTCAGCTGACTTCCAGTTGCAATGACAGCTGCAATCTTATTAAATACTAGCAATCTTTCTGGACTAGAAAACTGATTTATAATATATGTGTATTTGTATATCTGTGTACTGCACGTCACAATAGTTTGTGCTGGTTTCTGCTTTGGTACTTCGGCAGATTATGTCACTTTCAATAAATCATGTGATCTCTGCTGCTAAATTCCTGCTCTTGAAACCCAAGTTGTTCATATTTAATTCTGTTTGATTAGGATGTTGGGTGAATGCATTGATTAATAACTGTCACATCATAGTGAAGGAACTGCAGAAAAGTTTACATTCAGGGGAATAAAACAGTGGTTTTAGGAGCAGAAGAGATCATTCCTACCATTTAACAAGACACTTTACATAATACAGTTCACAAAATTTTACTCAGTGATTTCCTCTTCCATGTCTAAAATGGTAGGAATGTTCCACTTCCCAGGCAAACTGAACATGGATATCAAGATGTCTATATACTGCTATGCATACAATCAGAACTGTGCTGATTCTAACGCTATTCAGCCACAAATTTGCATTTGAGTTCACGGCAATGGACTGACAGAGATAAAAAAGAACAAGATGGAGTCATGGAAGTTTATGTGTATTACTCCCACCAATGCCCAGACTATGGCTAGCACACTTCCTGTTAGAGTTTATCCTGATCCTCCCTGCCTGGTTTTCAGTTATTACCAGAGTTGTCATGACTACAGAAATCTGGAATGGGAAGGTAGTCCCAGTGGACTGCATCCGAGGTGTGACAAAATCACGAGCAGATCCACATCTGCCTTCAGGTTAAAGTTGAAAGCAGGGCCTTAGGTGGAGCTTCAAGCACCTGAGGATGTCTGTTGGTTTAGCATGGTGCTGGTGTGTTGTACAGGAGCTTAGGCTGCAGGTAGGTAAAACCAGGCAGCCCGTGAAACAAGGCTCAGTGTGACATACAGCTCATAGCCCAGATCTATACTAATGAAACACTACAAAATTTTGCCATGAGGTCAGATAAGGATTGGTGACAACTGTGTTATTAAACTCTTTCAACCTCTCAAACCGTCACAACAACCCTCAAACTGCGTAACAGGAATAGTCTTGGTCCTGGGTACCTTCCAAACCATACCTGGGAACTGTTTCATATGGCTGGGTGTCTCAGGCTAAAACTGTACCAGGAGCCCTTCTACAAATTCAAAGTGTTTATTCATCTAGATCATCGAGTTGTAATATTCATACAAGTGTCTGGCACTGTTCAGCTTACAGCTACATCCCTTGCCACAAATACTTCAGGTATCACTTTCAAAACAAATGGAAACGGCCATCTACACCAATAGATTTTTTGACATTATTCCCAATTATGCTGGGTTTTCTGCCCTGCTTAATACAGAGTGGTATAAATTCCAAAAATTTATAGGAGAAAAATCCATTTTTTCCATATGTAATCAAGCTGAGATTACATGTAATCAAGCTTGGAGTTGGTAAATGGAAAACACTGTCACCTGCACATGTCCCTATAAAATCTTGATCTTCTGAATGTACCTACCCATCAACAAAAGTAAAAAGATAATTCATTAATTATATTTATTCCCTTTCTCTTTCAAAATCCTAGGATGAGACTAGTTACAGTTTCTTCAACTATGAGATACGGGTATAGAATATTTTTTTCTATTAAGGGAGACTGTAATTATTTTGTCAATAACTGCCCACAAAAGTAGACACGAATTCCCCCTCCAAAACAGTAAGAAAAAGTGAGACTAGTTTTTCTCCTCATAAAAAAGAAAGCACTGCACACATTCTGTACAAAATGGTATAGGAAAAGCAATGTATGTTAATATAGTCTGGAAGCAAAGCCAACCCATTACACATCTTTGTAACTCCCATTTTCAGATCACAGAAATACAGACTATGTAGGAGAGCTTTTGTAAGCCATGCCAGTGTGTACATATTGCTAAGGAAAGTACTAATGCCTTGTCAGACCATGTTTGGATCTGCCGCCGAATTCAGGGCAAGATAAGGTGCAAGCGCCTGAGCTCACATTGAGACTTTCCGTGGAGAACTAGATTCCTGTCTGACAGATTTCCTGAATCCCTCTCGGTTTAGCCACTACTACAGCATGAATAACACATTACAGTCTTAACTGCAACAGTTCTCAAACTTCTGAACATCCAGCTTGCCACACCTTAACACACTGGAGCGAGACAGTTAAAAGACAACTCTTCATACTGGGATCTCGGCAAAAGGGATTCAGCAACCAAAGGATTTCATTTGGAAAGTTTTAGAAGCAAAGACAGACCTCCACTCCTTTTTGATTCAGGTGACAGAGACAGAAGAAAGTGTGCAATAACAGAACAATTTAATGTGAAAATTCAATAACTTAATAAAGAAATACTAGTTAAATGAACTTCTAAACTCCAATCTAATTAAATCCCTTTGGAATTATTTGTCTTTTCTAAACCCTGCATATTTTACAAGAAATTTACAATAGCGTCTACTTGTTTTTTTTCTGTGTGAATGAAATACTATTACACTGCTGTTTTGAATGGTATTGCAGGCTGTCAATTCAGTGACACAGTTACAGAATTAATTGCATAAAGTCAACCCCAGCTTTCCTTCACGGTAACTACTGAACATTGCTATATCCCCAGAAGTGACAACCTGCAGGCAGAGACATCTATGCTGGAAAAGCTGTTATTTTCAAACAAGGATGAGGGAACAAGGCAGACTGTATAAAAACGACCTGAAGCAATTCCCTAAAATCACTGACGTGATAAGCCTGGAAAGATTTACGAGGATATATAAATCTTACACTTGATTGTCAGTGTTGTTTCTGTCAAAGTAGTGTTTCGTGGATTGAATATGTGACCACACAGATTGCAGAATCTTCACAATTGAAATACTCAATTACCTTTTGATTCTTATAAAAGTAAAGAAAAAAAAAAAAAAAAAGAAAAAAAAGCCCATTTGCCAAAAGCTTCCAAATCTGGGAATTGATAAGTACTTGTGAGGAGTTTGTATACTATCAAGCATATTTAAGCCTGAGTTGTATGGTTATCATGGGGAACAGCTGAAGCAATTATATTTTTTCAGCTGAGTTAAAACCTTGCTTGTTTTGAAGTCATGGTGAGCTTTCCTTTTCAGCTAGAACTGCTCATGTATGATTAAAACAGGCTGCAACTCCTCTTTGTGTATACAGGGGGCCTAAGATCCACTAAAGATGATATTTCATAAACACTTTAAGCTGGTAGCTCCAAAATAAGCAATTTGCCCACCCTTTCACCCCACCACTTGGTTTTGTTCCTCTAATGCTAGCGCAAGCATTTATGCAGCTGCGTTGTAAATCAGATTAGGGAAATCCAGGTCAAAACTATCTTGTTTATTTATTTATTTTTATGCCATTTTGCTTTTATAAGCATTAGAGAATTACTGCTGACAGCATGGTTGGAGATCAGGAAAGCTTATGATTTTTTATCTAACGAAAAGCAATGATGTACAGACAATCAGAAATGTGCCAAAATTAAGCATGAAAGTTGTTAGAGTCAAGAATTAAATCATCTGCCCAAATGTCCTCTCTTTTAGTAGTATTTTCTTCACAGGAAAGTGTAATTAATTCAGTTATCCATTAATGCAATTATTTATTTACAGAATTTAAAAGGTTTTCTGCATAAGAACTGCCAGATTTTTGAATTAAATAGTATTATGTGATTTCCAGAAGAACATATTAATACTTGCACAGAAAAATTTGCTTTACTCGGTCTTAATAATTAAAAATGAATGGCAGGTTTTTTTTCGTCTGTGCAGAGGTCAGCTTTTCTCTTTAATCCTGACAAATATTTATTTAAGCCTGAGGGATAATGCATAATTAGATTGATCTCAGTTGATTTTTTAAACACAAAGCAGTAAACCCACCTGACAATGGTAAGAACTTGCAAGATACAATGAGGACATTTGTGACACATACTATTAGTGAGTTCACAAAATACTTGCACTTCATTCTGTTTCAGAACAGAAATAAAATTCTTGTCGTTCTAAAGCCTTTGAAGAAACTTTGTCAGAGCTCACTTATTTTTGACTTCCATACAAAATCAATCACTTTCTTGTCAGCCTGTTAATGGAAGTGTCCCAAGAAAGTAAACATCTCTAACAAGACAACAGAATCCCAGTACTCAACGGCTGGGATCACACCAAGTATGGAATTCCCCTGTGTTTAGTGTCTTCAGTGTAGTGGCTTTGTATCCAAACGCTTTCCAAGTGTGACTACATGTGCATACAAAAGCCGCTTTCTTTTCATGGAGGACAGCAGTCACATATCTTTACACCATTGTTTTGATGTCTTGAAAACTTATTGTCAATCTTTCACTGGCTCAGCAAGCCCAGATTACTTAGTGGACTTCCCTCCAGTATAGTATGGTATCAAACTTCAGTGCTTCCCTAAGTAATCATCAAGTTTACTTTGAGTTAATGGAAAACTCATAAAAAACCCATTTGGACTGCTGATTACAGACTCTTCTCCGGCATTTGCCTGTGCTTTCTGTGCACCCATCTCACTTAATCGATGTCCATAAGAGTCTTCAATTAATTATTTGATTATAAAGCCATTTGTATGCAATTAGTTTGTTTAAGTGTACTGGATCATGCCATAATTTTAGCTTCAAATGAACCTGCTGGACAAAGGCTAATTAAACTAACTTTTGGGTCATAACATACACGTTTGCCACTAAAAACATTATTTAAAATGGCAAACAGTCTAACATGCTCTACAGGCTGCAAAAGAAAAATGATACGCACAGTATTGGTATTTGTCAGAAGAGAGTCAAAGCATGCTGTCCTCTGACTGCCCAAAGGACAAATGTCCATCGTAATTCATTCTGTGAAAATGGAGGGAAATAGCAACCTTTTAATTTGATAGTTTTATCGTGGTTTAACTCCAGACTAGCAGTGTGCCCAGATGGTCAAGACGGCCAGTGGCGTCCTGTATCAGCAATAGTGTGGCCAGCAGGACCAGGGAAAGGATTGTCCCCATGTGCTCAACACTGCTGAGGCTGCACCTCAAATCCTGTGTTCAGTTTTAGGCTCCTCATTACAAGAAGGAAATTGAGGTGCTGGAACATGTCCAGGGAAGGGCAATGGAGCTGGTGAAGGGTCTGGGGCACACGTCTTATGAGGAGCAACTGAGGAAGCTGGGGTTGTTTTCTGGAGAAAAGAAGGCTGAGGGGAGACCTTATCACTCTCTACAAGTGCCTGAAAGGAGAGTGTAGCCATGTGGGGGTTGGTCTCTTCCCCCAAGTAACAGAGATGGGACAAGAAGAAATGGCCCCAAGTTACTCCAGGAAAGGTTTACAGTGGATATTAGAAAGAAGTCCTTAATGGAAAGGTGGTCAAGCATCGTAACAGGCTGCCCAGGGAAGCATTTGGGTCACCATGCCTGAAGGTAAAGATGTGTAGATGTGGCACTTCGGGACATGGTTTAGTGGTGGACTTGGCAGTGCTGGATTAAGGGTTGGACTCAATGACCTTAAAGGTCTTTCCAAACTAAAGAATCCTATGATTCTATATAACTAGAATTTTAATACAACTTGAAATCTGAATACATACATCACCACCACCACCCTGCGCCCCACACTTTTTAGGCTTTCAGGAAGAAATCTAGTAAGTATTAGTTCGTGCCTCTTTTTTTTCCTTTTCATTTTCTTTTTTTTCTTGCTTCCTTTCATAGGTTTTTAGCAGCAATTGCAACAGAGCTACATCTAAAATGATACTTGGCCCTGTATACTTTTCTTGGTATTTATAAGAAAAGTATTTTCTGCCCAAGTGGAAACTGAAGTTCTAGAGACACATTTTACCATTTCAACCATGTTTTTACAGGACAATCAATACAACAATCTTTTTTAACTTCCCCAGATGGTGGTGTCACATTGCAATCATGACTCCTCTATATTATTTCTGAAAAACCAGAAAATCCTGGTAGATAAGGAACAGACTCCTACTGTCCCCAGAACAACATCCATAGATATGTCAATTTGCTGGGAAAGTTTGATAAGCATGGAAGAAATATGGCACAAATGTAAATACTACTATCAGAAATGACCACAAATGGGGGCAAGCTGTAGAAAACATGAGCAGTTCTTTCTCCCCTGAAGCACTTAATTTTCTTTATCCTGGAAACATGATGCCCTTTCCACATTTGTTGCTAAAATAGTTGTCCAATACACCTTTATGGAAAAAATGAAAAAGAAACCCCTTCAATTTCTCTTGTCTTGAGTTGGACTGAACTATTGCTACTCAAAAATCTTCAGAAATTATGTGCAGCATATTCTACTTGGAAGAAATAAAGAAGACAGGAGCCAAGTCACACGGCCCTTTCTAACCTTCGATCTCCACCTCATTCTTCCTAAATTCTTAGGAATTCACTTAAAGATCAGAAGCTGTCTCTTAACCAACTCTCAGTCTGTTTCTTATACCAAATTTCACGCTCAAGTACTAGAAACTGTGTAGGGTAAGGAAAAGAAGCAGTAATCGGTTAAGTTTTCAAATCTGTCTGTCCCTGTGTACAGAAGTTATTAATCATAATGTTCTTCCTACGAGTAATATGCTGCCACTTTTCTCAACCCAAAACATTTTCCTTCCTGCAATGCAGTTTCCAGAAACATACTGTATTTCTACCTTTGGATCTGCAGTGGTAACAGGAGGTATTCTGTTCAAACCAGTTTTCTTTCCATCCAACTGAAAAGCATTTTGTTTGCTCTCCTTTAGACCTCTCCACCAAGTAAAACTGTTACTGAAGCTTGGAAATCACCCTTAAAAGCCTAAAGATTTCAGGGACCTTTGAAACTAGATGTTCACCTGACTACCTCTCTTACTGGACACATGTGACTCAATTTCTTCGTGCCCCATTGCTGCATCAACTTGCTAGTACCTTTTTGCCCCTCTGACAAGTGTCAAGCTCAAAGCCCTGCTCACTTACAGCTGTATCCTCATCTTACACATCTATAAATCCACCACCACCTCTTTCAACCACTTGAAAAAATATGGACACAGCTCTTAATAAAAAAAAATAGTGTAAACAGAACTGCCATACTTAAATGGATCACAGGTTTGATAGCACTGATTTACAGCAGGTACTGTGGAGAAAAAAACCTCACATGTAAATATTACAGCATACCTTTCAAAACTGACACTGTGGACATAACGAGTGAGAAATACCAAGCAAGATGATGCAATGAGTATTAGACCTTTCTGCTACACCCAAAAAGCATATTTATCCACAGCAAATACAGCCAAGAATTTTGTTTTTATGGGTTATTTTATACTGATCTTTCATTTGTGCTAATACTTTTAGCACAGTGGTAGGCAGCACTTCAGTGACTTAGGAGAAATGTAGAATTTTGGGGGGGTCAAAAATTATGAGGCATTACTAACACATTCTCTACCTCTAATGTTTATGCTTACTGTCATCATACAAATTTTTAACTCCTTCAATACACAAGGCTACAGAAACTTCTTGGGTCTTTACAAATCTAATTCTAACAGTGCAGCCAAGACTGTTGTTTGGTAGTCTCAAAACATTGAGACTGTTCTCTTTATTACATTTTAATGATAACTGCTATGCCAACTCATACATTTTTAACCTTAGCATTTAATTAGTGTCATTCTGTTTGCCAGTCTACAGTGTACTGACTTCAGTTAATGCAGCTTCATGCAGGTCAGTCTGACGCATTTTAAATCCTGTTGCTTTACGGCTGCCTGCGATAGAGTCACCTCTTGGCATCTGCTCAGGTTCTGAAATACATAATGGTAACTGCACAATGCAATCAGATGACGGGTCAGGAAACAATCTTCTTGGGTGACATCTGCACCCCTCCAACTATGGCAATTATTTTAATGTTTTTGCCAAACAGCATGTAAACAGCAGACACAGGAATTTGAGAGAAGTTTCAGCAATCTGCAAAACTCTTACCGATAGAAGCCAGACAACCTCTGATACTTGGGCCGAGTTCTGCTGCTTCCAAATATATTTCCTGTCCTTCATCTTGGGATACTTACCCATCTCTTTGCCCTTTTAAAACAGTAAGACAAATAGAATCTTTTTAAATACTTGACAGTCACTATTATTATTTTTCTTACAGTGGTCCTAATGACTTAAATGAGGAAACAAGACAAGATGGAGATGAGACAAGAGAAAAGGAGATCCTTTTTAGATAGCTGTAGGTTTTTGAAAAGATACAAGGGAGAGACTACCTGTATGGAGAAGTGGATCGGTGCTTCAGGCAAAGCAAAGGAAAATGCAAAAGGAAGGGATAAACATGCAGTGTAGTAGCTGCAAGTCATGTAAGATCTCAGTATTTTACACAATACTTTTACAGAGTATTTTAGCGTTGCAGTCCCTTCTTTTTACAGATATCTTTGCCTTAATTAAAATGCATCTTGGTTTTGCAACTTTTAAAGCTGTCCTTAGAGCATAACTGCTTGTGATATCATTAAATGCTCGTCAGTGATGCTTTTACCTGTGCATTTTAATTTTTATCACACATTTAATTTAATACTATTTTTCATGGTTTATAAAAAGAGTGAAGTCAGTAGATATGACAGTACTACTTTATTACTTATCTCATTTTTTTGTCAGGACAGGAAATTAATCTAACCATATGATGCAATTCTCAATGAAGAGAACAATAAAACGAATAAGATGTTTTTCCTTGCCCCTTCTTTTTTATCCTTTCTCTCGCTTTACTTTTGTTGTTGTTTTTTTTTGTTTTGTTTTAAAGGCTGCCAGTAAGTCAACTCAGACCACTGGGTTAGCCATTTGACATGGTTATAGGAAGTACACTGACAATTTAGACAATGTTTTAATAGGTATCAGTGCATTTTTAATTGCAGAGGAAAACTAAAATGTTATGAAACCCAAATCTGAAAATGCTTTATGGTAAAATGAAAAAAAAAAAAAAGGAATTTCAGGGGATGATGATCATACTTTAGATATAGACAAATTATTAATTAATCGAAAAAAGACCAAAAATATGGTAATTCCAGGATGAGCTGATCTTAGACAGTGAGTTGGAATCCTTCCCTCATTCAATAAATTTAACATTATAACACAATGGTAAAGGAAGGTGAGCAGACCAGGAGACAGGGTGACATGAAAGAGATTAGGCAGCAGCAGCAGTAAACAAACTGTAAAAAGCGTTGGTTTGTTGAAAAGCTGTGAAATGCAACTGAGAAGTAAAGGAGTAACAAACTACTGGGAGAGATGACCTCTTTTCTTCCTTGAACTCTTTCTGTGAAGTTTGGGACAGAGAAGAAAAAATGACAGAGAACTTATCTCAGCTCTTATTACTAAAAAGAACTATTTCTTCATGCACAGACCCTCACCATGTACGATGACAAAACTATATGCATCACTGAAGTTTTCAATATTAAAAGTTCCATTTTTACAATCAAATCCAGATGTGCGTCTCTTCATCAGAGGAAATCCTGATTTCACTTTCCCGTTTGCTCCTGTATTGTCTCACAGATCTTCCTGCTGACAGAGCAGTGCTTTCGATCAGATTAAGCTCTCAGGCTGTATGATAGACTCTTACTTTTCTGGTAAAAGTGTAAACCAGGCACCTTTCTCTAATCTTTCATCTTCTTGATGACAGATCTTTAATTAAGGTCTTTCCTATGCTAAATCATTTTCATGGAAAATTCTACTATTTTTGCCTAGGATGCCTAAATAATAGCAAAATCAGGAACACTCAATTTTTACAAGTGTCCAGGATGAGGCTAATCTTGCCACACTTTACAGACCATGAGACAAACACAGAGAGGAAAGTGACTAGCTCAATAGGCAGCAGCTGCACAAAAGTTCAGAGGCAAAATTTTATCCAGAGTCCACTGGACAAAATTCACTATTTTCTAATCGTCAGGCAACAATATCTCTGAAAAGACCCCAGTTCATCAAAATAATTACTATTTAATATAGAATATGTCAGTATTACAGAAATCTAGTTAATAACCAAGATGGATTTCAAGCATCCAGAATCTGAGTAAAAAAAGCTTGAGAACAGTTGTAACAGAAAGGTAAAGAAGCAACCAAAAGAGTAAATGACATTCTGGTGTAATGTGTTGAAATTATGAAAGATATCACTGGAATGGAAAAGAGAGACGATAAAAAAATAAATTGGTAGAATAATACAGTTATCACTCAAAACAGAGACAGAAAGGGACATAAACATTGTATAAACTCTGACACTTAAAGAGGAGATTTAAACAATAATGAAACAATGAACACAGGGCTTTGCATTCAATGAAATACCTGACACAAAATGCGTGTGTTTAGAAATTGTCTAAGAAGCAGAGTAGACAATCCTTGTAAATGATACTGTGTTAATAATTAACATACATATGCATACATTGAATTTTGTCCAAAAGCACTGCTGAGAGGCTGTTGTGTTTTTAAGTAAATAGATCAAAATATAATATAATAAAATTTTCCAAGAGAGGCTGTGAGATGTTACTGTCAAGTGCAAAAATGAATGCTGGCTTTTCCCCCTCATTTTTGCTCTGACTCTCCATAAACCTTTATTATTGCAGATAAGTACAATCTGTTCTCCTCAACTACGTACAGCGGGGCTGAGGGATCCCATACTTATGGAAACACTGGGCTACAAAGTCTGTGGGAACACCACCACCGCAGCCAGTACTAGGCAAGCTCAAGGAACAAGCCCGAAAGCACTTCACGCTTTTTAATGGTTTTCATACAATACCCTACAGCCAAGATACCGAATCTTTAGAAGCAAGAACATTTTCAATGACCCTGAGTAGAGATGCCTTGGCAGAACATCAGTTATCTCCACATGCACTGCCAAAGCAAGATCGCAAACATTCATGCTATTTTCAGGCATTTTCTGTTGATCTTATGGGGGCTACTTTATGTCTTCCTTGAGTATAGCAACAAGACCTTCCAACCTTGCACAGACTTCTCCCTCTTTACCTGGTGCTAAAATTAATATATCTGGTTTCTAATTTATCAAGTATTTAACTCCTCTTACTGTGTACTTGATGGAAACATAAAAAATAACACCCCAGAGTATAAAAAGTGAAGTCTTTAAATGTGTGATTTTTTTCTACTGAACTATTATTATCGCTTACATGGATGATTTCATCAAATCCTACAGAAGAGTTTAAAAGACAAAATAGGAAGATTGATTGGTAAACAGGAGTTACTAGCTACGGGCTCATTATTCTTTATATTCCAACTCTGAACTGGCCTTTAAAAGACAAATTTCTACTCTGCTGTGTAGTTTCTGCACCATGGCCCCATGATTAATTATCAGGCACCACATGCAAAATCCACTATGATGGATTGTCTGCCCACCTCAGCAGAATTACTAACCACAGTCATTGACAGTCCTTGCTGTTGGAGCAACCATCCAGTAGGATTGAGAGGTGAATGAAAATACTTTGTAAAAAAGGGCAAAGAAATGCAATTAGATAAAGGAAGACATACTAAAGTAGTTGGCCTAATCTCTCAGCTTTAAGGAACAGCTGATAGCTGACAGCAGAGTGAATAATTCATAACAAATCATTGAGGGAATCAGCTTCTTTAGGTGCTGAGTCTGTAGACTCTATACACTTAGACTCCAATACTTAGAATTTGAGTGTCACCTAATAATTTCTAAAAATCATGTCTCTTTTTATGATCCTTGAGGGAATGAATTATGGTTATAATCATAAACACACATGAAAACTTTGAAACTTAGAAACTTTTACAGTGACAATGGCTGTTTCTTTTTAAGATGACAAAGAAAAATTGGATGACCCAACTGCTCTCAACTAGTTCAATCAGGAGTAACAACTCTAAGTGCTCCCTACTTATCTAAGTGCTCCCTATGTCATACGCAACATCTTTAGTAGCTATATTATATTCTTTTACTTTTTCAGTAATAACTGCAGATGCAAAATTACAAAATGAGATTATGCCTACAGAAATTCATACCATCTCCCCTAAAGTATTTAGCTGCAATCTAATGAAATGGGTAAAAAGATAAACAAAAAGGGGATTTCTATTGCTGTTGCTGTATTTTAAAGATGGTTTATTGAAGAGTTTTCCATTTTTATAAAATAAATGACAGCTCTGAGTGGTGAATCAGCATGATAAAGCACGACGACAGTGCCAGCTTGAAACTGCTCAGAACCATTCTGAATATTGCATTGCAAAAAGCATACATCTTATTCATTCTTAATAAAATTATACTGTGAAACTTTACTCTGAACCCCTACTACTTCTTTATCAATATGTACTCAATAGGCACATACTCAGCCAGGAAAAAACTTGTAATTTCTGTACCTACAGTAAAGATGGTGAGGTTGTGCAAGTTCTAAACCAGATGGCTGCACTTTGACAAAAACATGCCAGTATTTCAGCAAAACAAGAAACCTGTGGAATGAGGTCTCTAAATACCAGTCATGGGTTTGCCTCACAAGAAATGGTAAACTGCAGTAATTAAATAAGTTCTCTTCTAAAGACTGAAACTTCTCTGTTATTCATACATCTTTGATAAAATTTCTCGTGTGTAAGTAATTTGACATGTTTTACGCTGAAGATCTTTGACTTTTAGAAGACTGAATCCTATGTACTTTTTCTATTCCAAGACTGCAAGTTCAGTTTCACAGCCATTAGGCGTTGGAGGAAAAATTCCAAAGAAATACGAAAGCACTTTAAAGAAGGGAGTGGGCTGTATGCATCTTTTAATACAAATTCAATCAACCCATGAACCTACTGAGATCCTACAAGAATACTCTCCTAAAGATATGCTGTCCATAGTCTTCATTCTCATTGTGGAAATCCTTCATAAACGTGCAACATTGAAATGTTACACCATTTATCATCATTTAATAAGTGAACAGGATTCATCACTGATAACTTCTGCAGAAAGGTACATGGCTTCCAAAATTTTTGAAACAGCTTTGCATGTGAACTGTAAGCAACAAAATAGCTTGTAGGGTAATAAATTGTACTCTGCAGTTAATAATCAAGATATCCTAAAGTGATATCATCATGGCCAAGACTGATATTTCTATATGTGTTAATTTATGAGTAATTTCTCTTTAAAAGATCCCAGCTATAGGCTGTGGATAAAGTCCTAGCACTGCATCATTTCAGCAGTTTGATGTGCCAAGGAATACAGGGTCAAAGATATAACAGTACTAGAAATATGACATACTCTTTTATATATTATTGCCAATATATTTCACACTATTCTAGTCTATTTAGGAAAGGAAGCAATTTAGGTTTCAAAAAAAAAAAAAATGGACCAAATATTCTTTGCTTTATAAGCTTAGACACATCAGAGCAAGAAATTCACTAGAACTTATCAAATTAAAAATGTTACAAATATTAATATTTCAATTATTCTTACTTGAGTTACTGCTCTAATAACATTATAACCCAATATGGCCAGACAATTTAGAAAGCAACCGTTTGCATGAAGGGAGATTTAACTGATGATGTCAAACTACAGAAGTTTTCTGAGCCTAAGAAGAGCCGTAATCATCTGTGGTACGCCCTAGTACAAATTAACTATGCAGAAAACCACAAATACCTACAATTTTAATTCCTATGGTTAACAATAGTATACAGAGCAAGACTCTCTATTTATGCTGATTTATGCTTTCATTCTCCATTTTTCTGTTCCTGTCCCTTTTCTTTTTACAAATGGATAAAAATATGTCTCTCTTCTGTGTATACAAGATTCTCTAAAGCTCTTAAAAAAGTTTCATAATAACGTATAAACCAAAGAATTTTACCTATATGATTTCCCACTGAAGCTGTACACTAGCAGAGGGGAAATTCCTAATTATACTTCTAGGCTAAGTGAAAAGGCCAGAAACAACATTCAAAGTTAACTGCTTTGTTTGCAGACTGCACCACCTTTCTCTTAAAGACTCTTAGAGACTAGCACTAAGTCAATAAAAACTTCTTTAAGCACAAGCATGAAGTCAGATTTTTTTTTAATCAAATATGAGCATATCACCTTACACAGCAGAAATGTCACATAATTTTATCTTGAAAATGATATTCTTACTAAAATTGAACCTTAATCCACTTGAAGTGTAAGATTTAATTTTTTTACTCTAAATTACAGCACCTCAATCATCGGTTTCAAATTACAAGTGGAATGGCTCTAATGTTCCACAGGCTTTACCTGACGTACAATGAATTTCTATATAAAAAAATACCTGCATCCATGTACAGGCATAAAAAAAATTAAAATAAATTTTTAAGGTAATCACGTGGAAACCACGCTTTTATATTCAGGCTCAGAAGAGACACATGCAACCCATTAGCTTAATTTCTATTATATGCTATCAAGGAAAGCACCTATCTCTGCAACCACCTGGAAACACTTTTCCATGTAAATCTAGTCAAGAGCCAATTTAAGAACAAAGCAGCACATGATGGACAGCCCAGACTAAACAAGAGTTTCTAAGGGAGCCGGCGTTTGACTTCAGCGAGAACAGTGGAGAAAGCTAGTTTTTCCCAGACTGGAAAGAACCACGCAGCAGTTTTTAAACTTCCAGCTACATTTGTAGCTGTGAAAAGAAAACCATTTTAACAATGGTGATCAAATCTCACATTTCAGTATGTAAAATGATTACTTAATGGTCAGAAATAATTCATCTCTCAGTCATTCTAATAATACTTGTGGACTAAAGGAATGTGTTGCAGGACTTAACAGTATTTCTCCTCTATAATTTCAAATAATCTAGTTCTTAAAAGGTTGTTTTGTTTTAATGACATACAATGTAGATTTGCTTAGAAAAGTGACGTGTACGATCCTCTGCACTTTCAGCATACCTGAAATCTTGTGGCTACACAAGTACATCCAAATTTTTGAGCTTATATGCAGGAGCTGAACACTATGAGATTCCTCAGTTTAGTTCTATTAATTTCCTTGTTTGGTATTAGAGAAAGTTTTTGATGAATACCTTAAAACTAGAGGCATCTGATCTTTTGGAAGTATAAAGGCAATCAATGATGCCTTTCCCCCCACCCCGCTTTTTTCCTGCCCTCTTTTTTTTTCCTCTCTCATTTCATATTTTCTCCAAAGTTAATCTGTGGATAACAGACAGTGAAAGAAATGCACAAAGACACTAGACTGTTATGAGAAAAAGAATGCATGGGGATATATTAATTAAAATCGCTTTAAAAACAAATTTTATCAGTTTGACTTGGCACTCACAAAAGCAGTTATCCATATTGTTTCCTTAAAAATAAAGAAGGAAACAAATAAATGTTTTAAAATTCCTACAAATCTTCCCGTAATTAGAAGATAGGGATTAAGGAAAAAAAAGAAGAAAAATAAACTCATTGCTGTGGTATTTGAAGTTGGCTTAAAGGCTTTAAAAGTTACATTTATCTCTATCACTATATATAGATATAGGTAATAGCTTCCTTATTTTTTACAACATTATATTCACATTATTATTATATAGCAACCAAAAGTGGAGTAGAGAGACCTGTTGCAGTTTGTATGGAGTAGATGATGAATATGCGGTTAACAGAAGCAATGCGCTTCCTAATTAGGTACTACAAAGAGGATGGTGATAATGCTCTATCTATGACTTGACCTTCACTTGGCAATAAAGTGATATAAAGAATTTAACAATCAGAGGCAATGCATTCCATTTCAGCAGTAAGGGGGAAAGACACATAGAAATGGCACAAGTAAGACATTAAACCCAACTTAACTCTCTCTGGTGTGGCAGATTTTTTTCTGTGGACCCTAATTTTCAGGGTCTTAAAAGGTCTCAGATTTAGCCTTTATACTTGCGCATGATTTGCATGGGTCAGTGCTCCAAAATCCAGCATAACAAAAAAATTGGTTTTTTTGGCAAGAAAAACCTACTGTGATACAACAAGTTAAATAAAAGTTTAAACAAAAATGCACATTCAAATGTAAATGCACAGCCACAAACATATCCTTTTATGTAGGTATGGTTACATACTATATAATATAATACATACTATACTCCACATGTAATTATGTAATACACATGTATACTTTCATATATATGTGTGTGTATACAACTACACATAGAGTCTGCAGTAAGGCTAATAAATGCTTACACATAGGTCATCATAAAAGAAGGAGTTCAAGGATTTATTCAGGGTTTTTTTAATTGAAAACACCTGTTTTTTACCCCACTAATGCCTCAGACAAACACAACTACAACACTATTAGCTCTGCTTGTAGGAAAAGCTATGAAAGCTGCCTACTTTGTGGAAAAGAAAGGCTTTAAAATGCTGTCCATCTTCAAACTCTCTTATTCAGCTACAAATTTTCAGAGAAGACTTCAAAGAACACCTTGGCAGTTATAGGCCTCAGTAACAAATTATGAGAATGTACAACTGAAGGACACCTCACCAGGATAAATACAGAAAAAGTCAGCATGACTCCAGCAGAAGGATATCCTGCCCTGCCAAAATTTCAGACTTCTTTGCACTGAGCTAAGGGTGGTCTAGCTGATATAGTCCACTTGGAATTCCAAGTTGTTTTTGAGGAATTTAGTAAACCATAGTGTAAGATGAAACACCTGACATGCATAAATATGCTGTGACCGAAATACGTCCTATTGAGGGCAAAATAAAAAGCTTATTTCTACCAGGAGATTGCCAGTGGAGTTTTGTCATAGTGTGTCCTAGAACCTATACCATTCCATGTATTAAAAAATAACCTGAAAACCAAGGGGTAAAATGCACAGTGACATCAGTTTGCTGATGATAAAGTCAATGGCTAGCCATGAACAATCACAGAAGAATCTCTAAGAGGGAGTTTGGGCAATACTTGGGCCAAATGAACCAGCACCCATCTGCTGCAGCAAAAGTCTGAAAAACAGTGTTATATGTATTTGAAAAATATCTTTTAAAGAGTCTATGAAAAACCTATCATTTCTTGTCCTGTAACATCACTTCCCTAGAAGTACATTTAAATTCTCTTTTCACTTAGGTGACAGTTGGAAAACAGCCCGTTTGCCAAATGAATTGGAGGCTTTTCTTCATCAGGATTTTGCCCCATCTGATTCTCCATGTATAAAACCAAGAAAAATACTAGAAGTGATGGTCACTTAAGTTTACAGAAATTTAGATACTAAATACAACTCAGCTGAAAAACAAAGATTTTCTCATATCCATTAGATTAAGACCTGATGGCTGCTTATTATTATATTTAGGGCTTTTTTTCCTTTGGTGGCACTCAAACTACATTTGGTTTTTGTAAATCTGACTGTACAATGACTCAATGTCTGCACATGTCAGAGTGTCCATAATATATCCACAGCATTATTTCCATATGTCCATAATAATTGAATAACCCTAGGAAATCCTGTATTGACTGAATAAAATCCCTACAATCAGCTTCAAATAGTTTCTCGCACATCTTCCTTTATTGATGTGACTGTGTTTAAGAAAAAATATGTTGTTGCTTTTGTTTCACGAGCAGCAGATAGAGTTGGAACTCGAAGATTTTGTGAAGTCTATCAATAAAGGAAACAGTTATGGTAAATATATATAATTACACTGAATTTCATTTGTTACTGAAAATTAAACTAATTTGTTTAGTGGCAACCAAGGCAAATGCAGTAAAATTAACTCAGTAGTAAGTTCTTTGTATTAAAAGAATTGGTACAGATCTTTAAGGTACAAGCAAGCACATGCTGACTGACTAATATAACCTCTGAAAAGATGAAAACCAAGTAAGCTTTACTTTCTGAGTAAAGCATTTGATGTAATTGTCAAAATTTTGTAAACAAAAATTACATTCAAAGGCAAAACTAGCTCTTTTACAAGACAAAATCATGCCATTGGAGCCTAATAAACAGAAAATGACTCATTATTAATTAAAGAGAATGATACCAAAGTGCCAGATTAAGATCCAGCCACTGCAAACCTGCTACGTGTATTGGCAGCATTTTTAGGACAGAAGAAATTTAGAAGATGAAAAGGATGTTATAATAAGGAAATTAAGTCATATTCTATCTCCAGGAACTCACTGCCACCATTAGAAAAGTGAGAGTTATGGATTGGATTTATAAGACACAGACATGCTCAGTATAGACCATAAATTTAATTGTGAATTGCACAGAAATAAAGACAATGAAACTCATTGCTTTCGTCTCATGGGGAACTAAGTAGACAGAAATAGCATCTTTAAACTATAAAACATGCTTAATCTGCACAAACCAATGGACCTGAAGAGGAAAATAGGAGCAACAGAAAGAAACACAAAGCCACTGATAAGCAACCTATAGTATTACATGTGTCTATGTAATTTCTGCTTTACATCATTGCTTGAAATAAATGATCTGTTTGAAAAATTTTGAAAGAGCAAGGACTGAAGAGCAAGGGGAGTAGAAAAATATGGAGATTGTTAACAGTTAAAATATATTTGCATTTTCACTCTTTCTAAAGCACCATAACACCACCATTTTTAAAAAACAGCCAATAGCTTCTGCTCTGGCACATAAGAAATGTATGCACATAGATAATGGAATGTGAATTGGCTGGATTATCTTCTGCCCGAAATTACACAGATACAAAATAAAGTCTACACAATTATCTTCAAAGGTAAAAAAGTCATCAGAAAGATGTGCACTTCCCCGTCTTATTCTAGCTTAAAGAACCTGTATTGTACACTAGTTTCTTAAAACTGTCATTTAAGTTTATGATTCCTTAACATGCATGCTAATAGTACAAACTTTAACACACTACTTTTAAACAGTGTGGTATAGCACAAAACAGGCAAAACTAAGCTCTTGCAAGCTATCATTATGATAAAAACCAATTAAATTAACCAGAATCAAAAGAGAGAAGGCACTTTCCCTCATTCATAATTTGGAAAGTGAAAAGCCCACTGGGATACACATTTTTCATAACTTCCAATCACGCTTGACCTCACCTCTTTTGTTTAACCAAGCCTATTAATCAAATACATCCCAGAGGTGACTAATGATCTTCCAGAATTCTAATAGAAGCAGAAAGTCAAGGACAGAACAAATTGATCCACATCACCCACCTTATTAAGTTTACAATGCTGACAGTGCTTCCCCCATTTTACTCAGAATTGTAGCCCATATGTTTATTTTAAGACTACTGCTTAAGATTAAAACAATTTGACATAGCACCTCTCAAAGGACCAGATTACAGATTTTTGAGTGCAATATATCCTTTAAAATCTATATTGTAGAGTCTTTCATTCAGATACAAAGTTAAGGGGTGGCTAAAGTTACTTGGATAAACTTCTCTGGAACATATAAGCAGCCTTCCACCGAATGACCATTGCAGAGTATCATCTCAACGTACTTTTGCGAAATAGTGCACATCAACTTTTCCCACATCCTTTTGTTCAAATAAATGAAGGCAAAATAAAATTGACATCACATTCAGTTCTCATTCTTCAAAAGTTTTAGCAGAATTTTTTGCTTATATGATCAATGTGTTGAAAAGACACACTAAAAAGCGCAGCTTAAAGAAAAAAAAAAAAAGCCAAATAGGACACAGTGATAAACAGCATTTCCGTTCTTCACAGGCCTCACAAAATAGCAGATAGATTTTTCCATTAAGAAAAAATTGGAAATAATGTTTCCCATATGGGAATGCTTACTCCTATGGGAATGGAGTTTAGCCGATGTTTTGCATATCTCTGATTAAGAAGGCTAAAACATCTTTTGGTGATGGGCCAAACCAAACCTACCAACTCAATTTCCACCCAATACAACCAGTGATAGGAGATGGAAACTCCAGCTTGGGGCATCAGTGCTTAAAGACTCACCTGCCATTTTACAGAACAAATTTAAAGAAGGAAGACGAAGCACTTCCCTTCTGCATCAAGGGATGCATGCCTACGCATGATCACAGAGATCACTTAAGGAGTTAAACTGTCCTGTTAGTCACCACACATACTCCATTTTCTCTCTAAAAAGACAAAAGGTATGTGCTTAAGAAAAAGACAGCATTTGAGGCAGAAATAGGAGGTGATTCTGCTATTAGAATATATAGAGAGTATTTCTTTTACCACTGAACAACACATTGGTCATACACACAGCACAATTTTCTCATTCAGGAATCTATGCGCATATCTGCCACTAAGAACTGTGTCATGTCTGGCAGAAAGATGATGCCATGAACATCAGAAAATGAAAGACTCAATTCAATAGGTAGTGAAAACCCGTTGTGGTGAAAGATCCATCATTATTCATGTTTTAGACAGCAAGCAAAAGAATGGGAAAGCAATAAAACAGAGACCTCTAAAATTCTGTGATTTTTCATAAAAGAAAGAGAAACATAAGACAGAACAATTAGAGATTTACTGCATGCTTTACTGGTTGTGTGGAAAAAATTATTAACAGAGGACAGAAAACTACAAAGAGAACATAAAAAAGGAGTGAGAATAATATTGCTTAAAGAAAATCACTTTCAAATTATTTCCTTCCAAATTATGTCTTTATTTAAATTGAAGACATGAAAAATAGTATGAAAGAAAACCTCAAGAACACTATGACTGCAGCAAAGCTTAAAGAAAAGTGAGTGAGGAACTTTGTTCAGAGCCCCATTAACCAAAAGCTTCTGCTCCGCTCTGGTGAGACCCCACCTGCAGTGCTGCATCCAGCTCTGGGGTCCCAGCACAGGAAGGACACCGACCTGTTGGAGCAGGTCAAGAGAAGGCCACCAAGTTTATTAAAGGGATGGAGCACCTCTCCTGTGAGGAAAGGCTGAGAGAATCGGTTTTTTTCCACACAGAAAAGAGAAGGCTTCAGGGGTGACCTAATTGTGGCCCTCCAGTACCTAAAGGGAGCCTACAAGGAATATTGAGGGAAACTATTTACAAGGTCATGTAGTTACAGGACAGGAGGGAATGGCTTCAAACTGGAAGAGAGTAGGTTTAGATTAGATATTAGGAAAATATTATTTACTGTGAGAGTGGTGAGGCATTGGAACAGGTTTCCCAGAGAAGCTATCCTTGGAGATGTTCAAGACTAAGTAGGATGAGGCTCTGAGAAACCCGGCCGACTGTATTCCTGCTCATAGCAGGGCTTTTGGAACTAGATGATCTTTAGGGTCCCCTCCAATCCAAACCACTCTATGATTCTATGAAGATTATAAATTTTATTCTCTCCTGTCTATTTAATGGAAGAATGAACACCATCACAGGATTTTTGGAGAGGCCCATTTCTTTGCCACCTGCTTCCACACCTGAGAAGCCAATGTTTACTCCGACATTTAGAATAAAGACCTGAAAGAATAGCCTTGTGCCCATGTAAGAGCTTTGAATTCCCTAGAAATCAAGTACTTTTAAAGGACAACTTAAGTTAAAAATTATATAACAAAAAAGAATTCTATAAAAAAAGCCACAATTACAAATAAGATGTGGAATTTGACCTGGAATCCAGACTGTTAGTTCCCATGCGATAAACTTACGGGAATCCCGTAATCTCTATGGTGCAATAATATAATTTCTCTTTTCCATGATCCTAGAGAACACATTTTTAGGCTCTATTTTCACTTTATAATTAGGATACTTTTTTTGTCATAGAACTGGCTACTTACTGAAACTTTTTGCTTTATATAGTTTTATTTTGTTGCCTTTTGTTCTCCAGTTTTTCCTCACAATGATTAACTAATTGGAGTCACCATCCTTGGAGATATTTAAAAGCTGTCTGACAGTCTTGGGCAACTTTAGTTGTGCCTGCCTCAGTCTGGACAAGATGACCTGCAAAGGTCCCTCCTAACCTCCACCGTTCTCTGAGTCTGTGATGGATTTGCAGAGAACCAGGTCGCAAAGGTAAGCTGATTCAGAGCAGGAACATTTCATGATGTGAGCCAAACCACAGTCAAGTGGGATGACAGGGAGATTTTCTTTAAAAGCAGATACCTGCTTCAACTTAAACAGAATCGAAGAGGCATTCACAGTACTAAAATGCAGAAAAAGAGCTGATATTTGGTGAGTCATGGCTCACATTTTTCTGAAGTGATTTGCTGATGAGTTTGGTATTTTGCATTACTCTGCAAACTGCCAAATTTTCCACCTGCATTGAACAGAAAGGTTTGTAGTCTAAATACAGAAGAAAATTTATAGAGCCAGGGCAGATAAAACTAACCACTGTGCTCTGAAAAATTTAATTCTGAATCAAAGTTAGATTTCACTACATTTCATAATCACCACACTTGTAACAGGGCTAGGGTGTTTGCCTATCCCAGGACACTGTGGAGAAGAACATAAAGATGACTAGACAATTATCCAAGCAAAGAGCTCATAACAGAACTATATTTTATCTTCTTAGAGAAAATGACTTAGCTATCAAATTATGTATAGGATGATTCACCTGTAGAACCAATCACTACGCAAGCAGTATTAATCTGCCCTAAAATGTTCCAAGTGGACTTGGCAGAAAATCCCTGCAAAAGGCAGTGGGGGCCCAGCAAGGTCCCATTTGTTAATGTTGTGCAACAGCATGGGGACGTCTACATGAGCAGTGCTTCTGAAGGAGAGGCACTCTGTGCTGGTCTGTAACATTTCTGTTAGCACTTAAGTCACAGTCTCAAGTAAAATTCTACCTACTAAAGGTTCTATTAGGCTTAAAAACTTCAAGAGATATTGAATGCATTGACTAGAAAGTGCTATATGCTTCTATCTTTGCTATCAATACAATAAATAAAAATCAATGCTGCATCCGACACAGAGCTGATCAAATTAAGGTGTACGAATAATCAAATCATTAAACATTACAGCAATTATTCCTATGCTGGGTAAGCTACTAAGCGGAAACGTGCAAACTAAATAAAATCCATTAAAAATATTTTCCATAATTAAAAAAAAATGACATCTGGTTCCTCCAACACAAAAATACAGTTCTTTGCATATTATTCAAAGCACAGGTAACTCATATTTAATGATGACAGCCCAGCACTCCTGGGCTGTCAGTGATTCCTGAAGCATTCCCCTAGAGAATAATGAAATCCAGCATGATTAATGATTTAAATTAACCCAAGTATACTGATAACAAGTATTTTAATTTTTGAGAAAATGATACCAGAAGCTATGCTATGGTAATTTGCTATAATGCAGTTTTTAGAATCGAATGAAAGTAATCAAGTTACACTAAAGACAACTGAACAGGAATATGTACAGAACTAAAGTAGTGCCACCCCTAATTAATGTCCCCTGGTAGCAAATCTATTAGTTTTGTAACTGGGATTCAGGAGGATGCAAATGAACAGGACTCTGGGAACAATAACTACAACTGGCAATATTTATTTAACTTGTATTTTCATTTATATTACTGAACAACAAAGACGCATTCGCAATTCCATTCAAAATCTTTACTACAGCCTGTAAATAAAGCATCAAGCAAATTATGGCACACGTCATCAGTGAAAGTTTACTAAATACTACGAAACTAACACAAAGATGTCCATACATGTCCTCATCAAGACATCTCAGGCTGCCTTCATAAAATATTCTAACCCGCCAATAATGATCACATTACCACTATTAAGCAGCACACCCAGCCCTTACAGCCTGCCCTGGCTTTCAGCCTCCACAATCTCCATGAAACCTAACAGAAGTTAACCACACGAATTTTCTCCTGAAGCTGTTTTTTAACTGTCACATATTTTTATTGTCTGTAGATCTACTGATGAAAAAACCCAACCTTCTTCCTATGTCACTTTACTTGTGTCTCCTTTGATTGCGGAGTTTGTTTTTTTGGAGGGGGTTTGGATGTAAAAAGTAAAATTTGCCTGACCTGAAGGCTTTGGGGGCTTTATTATGTTACTTTAACTCATGGAGGTGGAATAATTATTTGTAACAAAAATTCCATTCAAATCTGCTGCAATCCATTGAAAAATCCACTGCTCCAATAGCTATGCAATGAAGTTATAGATTTTTCTTCGCAATGGGCTAAATGATATATCATGTTGTAATAGGGTGACATTTTGGTGTTCAAAGCACATAAAAGACTTCTAGACTCACAAATGCTTTTCATCTTGTGACATCAAACGATCCTTTATCCTCCATCACATTTCCTCAGCCGCAGAATTCTATGCTGTTTCTATAGATCCAAACAAAAGGTTTACAAAGCAAAAGAGGAATGAAACAGGAAGCTGATGTGAGGAACTTCTACTAAAAACGAAACAACTGTCAAAAGTGAAGGGAAATTGTACAAGTTCTCTCTAAAAGTAGGGAAAGGATTTTTAAATTTTGTTCTTTAGGTATAGGAAAAATTAAATGGGCCCACATCTGTAATTCCCAAATGTAGATACATTCTTATTCACTCTGTCCACATCAATAACCACTTTATGAAACAACTGAAAAAGGTAGCTTTTATTTTACCAGGAAAAATTTAGGGGACACTGTTTTCTCCTTCCTTCTCCAGCTTCAGTGTGTGCATAAGCATGCTATTTCAAGCTCGAAGGAGAATCTCTAGTACTTGTGATTTTGTAAAGTGTATCACTGCAGAGAAACACTAACAATAATGATTGTGCATGGCCAACGCATTCAGAATTCTGAATGTGCTCTGCCCTTCCAGAATCAACTATGGGGCTCACATGTAATAACTACACATTGTACAGCTCTAGTCTTACTGCTTAGCACCCACTTCTTGCGGGCAAACGGGTCAATGTGGACACAATTTCAGATGACAACAGTTCAAAGTTTTCTGTAAAAATACGATGATGATGCTTGCCATGAAAATCTATTAAGCAGTATCATTACTGGAATGAGGCTAATACTTTTTTACATGTTTATCATTATTGCTAGAAGGATAACACATCATATCTATACATAACCAACCCAGGTGTTTGTTGTTCTATTCAAAACATGCCTACACTTAACTGTATAGAAATAACACAATAGAAAATGTTCATTAAATGTAATAAAATACTCATGATGTCAAGTTTTTATTGCTTTTAATCACAAAGTTTAACAACAATTACAAAATTCAAATTCAACATTGTATGCTGTGGTCAGGTTTAGCTCTAAGTATGGGAGACTGTTTAACTCTCTTCTGAATTTGGCTGCTGCATGGAAAGGAGTCTAAGCTCCTGACAATGAACTCTCTAAAATCACTGCTATGGTGTTGTATTTTAGTAGTGAATTGTAAGAGGTCTTTGACCAAGGAAGTTCTAATGCAAGTGAAAAAACCCATCCTGTGTAAAAAAAAAAAAAAGAAAAAAGAAAGCAGTCACTACCAGACTCTACCTGATAACAGAGAAAAGGAAAAAGAGTGAACTAATTTTCATGACTGTCATTTAAGGAGCAAAGCTTTTTAAAAAATAAAACCATGCTTTGGAAAGGTGAAAGTACCATTTAATTTCTTATCAGTTCTGCCTTAACTTGCACAGCATGTGTTCCTGACCTAGAGCTGTGGGCTTGTTCTAGGAACTCAACAGCTGCTCAGCCCCAAACTGTCCTGCTCATTCTAACCTCTGTTCTTCGTACACACTAAAGAATGCTTGGTCTCAATAAGACTGATACTTGTCCACTTTTTGCTATGCGTATCACACATCAGTGCATTAAATATCGCTTATGATTTTAGAATTCACAGAAGTTATTATTATGTCTCATTGTGAGAATATGACTGAATTTTCCCGAGATGAAATGAGTCTTATAACTCATAATTTCCCTTTCAGAGGCTTCATTTTAGGGCATCTACTGTACATAAATAAACATTCAGCTTTTAAGTATAAGTCTAGACAGTGTGGCTTAAAATTTAAACAACTACATTTCCCCATTACAGAATTTAAAAATATATTTTAATATTCTTGGTCAGTGGAGTTGATCCAACAATTTGGTAGGTTGCAAAGAATCTTATTTAAAAGCATAGTCCTAAAAAATAATCAGAAAACTTGATTTTAGTTCAGTCCTTTTTTAAGTGGTTGGAATAGATTTAATTAATTAATAAAAGCAATACAAGTATTAAAGCTCAGCCCTGGTACTGAATGAGGAATCTCAAGAGGTCCCTTCCAACCCCAACCACTTTGTGGTTGAATAATCACAACTTTTCAGTAATGGAATATGTGAATGAAGGATTGCATCGCTTGTATGTTAAATGCTTGTTCAAGCAAGTCACTGCACGGATCTGGCCCATCTGTGTTGCAGACTTTGCAAATCTAGGCAAATATGTCCCCGAGCTGTTTTGGAACAGACTTCTATGACATGCTACTGACCTTTTGCAATCTTCTTCTGGAGGGAATGAATCTTGATATCAAAGGCTCATGAAACAATAACAGTATGGCTGTTTCTTAGTTATTTCAATGGTATGTTGTCAACAGGAAGGTTTACGAGCCTGATAAATGTGCGTTCATGCAGAATAGGGAAAAGGCCACATTTGCATTAAAATTCAATTTTAATTGTCCTTATTCTTTATTGATGCTTGGTGAATTGGATCTATAAAGAACCATTTTTAAGCAGAATGGAATTTGACAAATAGTATAGCTGTGTAAACAATTTCAGCAATTATGGCAGCAATTATTCTCCGTTTTATCTCTTGGTACCTTTAAAGAGAGGAGAAAGAAAGTGACAAGAGCTTTAGAAACCCTGCAGAGATCTCAGCATTATAAAAGTCAGAGAAGCCACACATCAAAAATTTCTGTAACATAGGTTTAGCACAAGAAGATGAACATTGTCCCTATGCTGATTTTCAGAAAGGAAAACCTTTCTTACTCAGAGAAATCAATAGGTTCAAATTAAACAAACACATAGGAAAAATGCCAGCTACACAAAAACTTTAAACAAGAGCATACAAAGTTATGCAGCCACAAAATATAATATGTCACCATATTAATTATACAACTACTGAAAATCACAGTGGCATTATTTGCTCTCTAAACTCTTAGAAAAATCAACCACTGCTCTGGATGATAATGAGGACACACTGGCAGTCAGAGATTAACTCTTCAGACAAGTTTTGTTCTCTTCTGCAGAGGTCTGGTTACACAGCAAGTCTTTTAGTCTGAAATTGACATTTTCAGTGCAGGGAGAGAGGAAATACATTCCAGCTGCACTAATGCTGCTGAAAACACAATTTCTAAAAAACCACAGGTATACTGCATACAAGTATACAAGAGAGATCAGATTATGATAATATTCTTTTCTAGACCCAAACCCCATTAATCATCCAGGATCCAAAGTGTAATAACTGCATCCCAACGGAGCACTACTTGCCCATTTCTCATTTCACACTTCCTACAAGCAGGGCCACTGGGAGTATTGTCTTACACTGACTATGGAAAGCAGAGACCTGAGCATGGCAGTGAATTCCTCCTCAGAACAGAAAGGTTTAAAACACTTAGAATACAATATGGTAACCATTTACTTTAGGAGCTTAAAATACAATTTAGAAGGCACACAGAGAAAAATCTAGACAATAAAGCAATAAAAAGAATCCTGCAAGGAAGAAGGGAAGCCTATGAATTCAGAAAAAACCCCAGCTTTAACAGAGGAATAACAACAAAATCTTTATGACTAGAAAAGAAAATATTAATGCCCTGTATAATACATTACTGATGAGAAGATAAACTAATTCACAAGTTTCTTGGTCCTACAGCTTTTTGTTTTCCTGAAACTCTGAAATACTTCAGAAAAGCAGAGAAAGGAAAAATATTTTCATTATCTGTCCAGAAGAATCGGGGAGCTGCTAGACACAGAGAATGATATGTTACCCAGCAAATCATACATAAATAATTCAATTAATTCTTAAAACCTGAAGCAGGTTTGTTTACTGCAATATTCCACTGCTCACAGTCTCATACAAAAGACTGGAAGTTATGTGGCATTTCTCAAAAAGAATGTGTAGCAAGGTATGTAGCCCTTTGCCCCTTGTTAGATTAGAGCCAGATTGGAGGACTCTGTCCGAGAGAGCGCATCATGTTTAAAAGCTTTGGTAAGCGAAGCAAAGGTTACACAAACTTTTTTGAGTATCAGCCCTGTTATACATTTCAACCCTTCAGTGTATTCTAAAAGCAGAGGAAA
Source organism: Falcunculus frontatus (assembly GCA_013398115.1). Lineage (NCBI taxonomy): Eukaryota > Metazoa > Chordata > Aves > Passeriformes > Falcunculus > Falcunculus frontatus. Next base: position 3,508,650 of record VZRV01002226.1, read on the forward strand.
AAAAGCAAAATGTATGCAAAAGATATGAATCTATAGGTAGAGTTTCACTGAGACTCATCTCTATAAAGATCAGAACTACCACACAAAGCACACATAATACAAAACTCTGCAGCTTACGGATAAGCCAAAACGGAACAAGAAGATAATAAGAATTATAGAAACACAACTGTTTAGGTTGGAAAAAACCTCTATGATCATAGAGTTCAACTGTGAACCCAGCAATGCCAAGTCCACCACTAAATGATGTCCCTAAGTGCAACACCTACACATCTTTTAAAGACCTCCAGGGACGGTAACTCAAACACTTCCCTGGGCAGCCTGTCACAATGCTTGACCGCCCTTTCAGTGAAATTTATCTTAATATCCAGTCTAAGCCTCCTTGGAACAATTTGAGGCCATTTCTTCTAGTCCTGCCACTTGTTACCCGGGAAAAGATGCTGATCCCTTTTAGGCAGTTGCAGAGAGCAACAAGGTCTTCCCTCAGTCTCGTTTTTTCCAGGCTAAACAAGCCCAGCTCCTCATAAGACTTGTGCTCCAGACCTTTCATCAGCTCTGCTGCCCTTCTCTGGACATGCTCCAGACCCTCAATGTCCTTCTTATAGTGAGGGGACCAGAACAGGACACAGGACTTGGTTTGTGGCCTCACCAGTGCCAAGCACACAGGGACAATCCCTGCCCTGGTCCTGCTGGCCACACTACTGCTGATCCAGGCCAGGATGCCATTGGCCTTCTTGGCCACCTGGCTACAGCTGGGTCATAAGTAGCACACCTAGTTTGACCAATCAAATGATCAACATCACGAGTAGAGGAAAGACAGGTATTTTGTAGGGGTCCCAGCACAGTCTGTTATTTTAGCAGAGATTCACAGCAAAAGCAGCCGGAGAATCAGAGGTGATCCACCCACACAGTAGATCCTCACAGAAAGCAATTAGCTAGCTCCTGACAGGATACACCATCAAATATACTGCTTTGCAAACACTGAACTAACTCACCAAGAACTACAAGACTCCCAGTGTTTAGCATCAGACAGCTGACAACACAGCTGCCTTTCCAAATGCTTTCCATTTCTAAAATCCAGAGTGCAGCAGCCTTGGTCTCACTTTGTGGGCCAAGAGCTTCCTCTGACAGAGGCAGCCGCCACTCCCTCAGTCAATCCATCAGTGGCAGCCGCCTATAAAGCAGTTGTTGCTTCCACCCCTGTGTGCAACGCCTTCTGTGCATACGGTCCAAAGAATAATTTATTTTCATGTGTCAATATTATTATTAATTACCTGTCTGGATTAGCAGTGAAGACGTGTTTTACTAGGCCACACAAGTATGGACTACTGCATGACTAAAATGTAATTAATCTGTTACAACTTTGGAGAGCTGATATAAGGGGTAGTCTAATGGTAGAAAACAAATCTTACTGAAGCACAGTTAAGCATATGAGAATGCTAATATTATCAGCGAATAAAAATAAGATTTTAATATTGAGAACATGAGTCTAATTACTATGATTTTGCATTTTTGGTACCAATCAGAAATTTAATCCTATCCTCCCCTCATAGCATAAATAATTGGATTTAATTACATAGCTTTTATTTTGAGGGATGAAGAAATGTACTTCTTATTCATGCCCACATTTCACTTCTCAACATTTCATTACAATTGACCTGTTCACTATGATGCCTTTTGCCTCCCCTCCAAATCCTAAAACATACTATGAATCAGTTCATTTAAAGACATGAACAGAATTGCCCTTGTCTCTGATGCTCCTGAAACATGTTTTGTTTTATTGTCTTCTGGGAAATACCTTGATGATGAGGCCCAAGTTCTCAAATCAAGATAGCACTCTTGATATGCTGTTTAAAAAGTGTATTCTTTTCACAATTCCTCTGACAATTCGATATATTCATTGTAAGTTTCTGACACATGCATTCCTAAATGTGCAAAACATTAACACAAACCAAGCACTACAAACCCAAAAAGACAAACAGAAGAGAACTGCTGAGAGAATTTAAGTCTTCCCGGCCTCGAGACGTATCTACACCTTATTTATACCCAAGAATTTCAACAGCTGAGTAACTAAGTACTGAGGTAACATTGCATCAAGCAGTATTTTTAAAATTAGCAAGTTAGTGCAAAAACCAGTAGAGGTTGTTGGTGAGAGCAACAATGTGGTATGTGTATGGTTTTGCTAGATGGCTGAGTTAAAGGATTAATCCATCGTAGGAGTTGAGTTCATAGGCTTCTGTGTTTAAAAATCAAGTATGGAACATTTTGTACTACCAACAAATATATGAGGAGAAATTGTAGGGAATATGATGGATGGCTAATATTTGAGAGGTCAGCAAGATTTGTCAGGTGCTATAACCAGGTCACAACATTTGCTTTTGTCCATTTGAATGGTATTCTGCACCTAAAAAAACTTCATACAGTCATTTTCAATATGCTATAAGGTAATCAGAAGATTAAAATCTGTAGAAGAACATGACTAGAGATACGGAACAATTCTAAAAAGGGTCAGAAATATCTGACAGCACTGTGGCCCAAAATAACAAGATTGATTCCTTGCAGAGGTGAGTCTGACAGAAATCCGTATTTTGATTGCCCTATGGAAGCAACCTGAGAGCTCTCTAGCTAAAAAAGGAAATCTACATAAAAAAGGATGAAGACTTTTAAGACAATCAAAGAGTTAAGTCTTTGTGGCATGTCTACCAAAACTGAAGTTATCACAGATACCTGATTAACAGTCTTCTAAAGCTCTAGAACAAAACCCAGATGTTTTACGTCTCACAAAATAATACATACTATGTGATTATATACTTGTACCACATTAATTATACTCAAACAGAATAGTTTGCTCTGACAGCACAAAAAAAGGCTGTTCACATGGAAACATGCGTTATACAGGAGAAATCAATATTAAATAATATTGACTGCAAACTGCTAGTATTATAACCAAACAAGTCCTAACAAACATTCCCTAGAAAACAGACACTGGTTTTTTTTCCTTTTCCATTTACAGCTTCAGAGAGAGATTCCTGAAGAAAGATGCTGCTAAGCAAGACTCAGAACCAGACTGCTTGTTCACAAAGGAAAAGTATCTAAGCACACCTGTCTGACATAACATGAAAAGGGGAGACTGCTTCGACTTAAAATAATTTCTGTCATTAGCTGATCAATAGCAATCAAGACCTGAGACTTTCTACTGCTTCTTGAAACTTATTGTATATGTCTGTAACAAGAAACAACACTCTCTGACATAAGACAGGGTTACAAATGTACAAGGTGACCACACTGACATAGTCCACTAAATACTCCCTCTCCAGGGAGAGGAATACTTAATTTCAAGATTAAGAAATATGATCTAGAGCCTTGTAATCCTAAATAACCTATTATAGTAGTTATATTCTTTGGAAGACAGCAATATTTCTAGTAAATGAGTCTTCCCTCTCCCCGCCACCAACCACAACATACTCTCCTTAATTGCTTTTTTCCAAATGTATTTACTACTGAAACAACAGATCCAAATTTTAAAACGAACTTTAGGAAGTACTACAGTAGTGGACCTCAAATATAACACAGTGCCACCCAGTTTGCTGGAGGTGCATTTCTTATGCTGCTTTTCAGTTTGAGTGCCAGGCACTAATCTGAAAGCTGGATCCTTATACAAGTCTCTCAGTAGCTGCCAAAACGACTTCAACATTCCTCAGCTCAATGCGCAGAAAAGAATTTTTTGTCATGGGGATGACTCCTAGGCCATTTTTCACAAATAAAAAGGCTTCATGAAAGTGGAAGAGGGCTGGAGAGACAGCTTGGACAGTCAGACTCTGCTCATACTTCTATAACAGATACTCTTCATCCTTGAAACCATCCTGTTGGAATCAGCCTGACGTTGTCACATTTTCCCACTTTTTTTCCCCATCAACTAGTATTCCTGACACTCTGTTCTAATGTCTTTTTTTTTTAAAATTTTCCTCTGCTTTCAGCAGGTTGTAGCTGCAACATCACATTGCATCAAATTTTGTGCAGCAAATATAACTACTACCAAGCCTCTGAGAAATAGTAATATGAAAAAAATCTATAGAAGCAGGACAGAACAAATCAAGTAGGAACTCAAGTTTCAGAAAAGGCCAGAACTCAGACATAATATGCAAAATTTTTGCTTATAAACTATGGGAGTAATCGTACATCATCAACCCACAGAGCTCCTACATTGATAAGATACCATAGAGAATAATACTACATTTTAAGAAGGCAAAACCACTTAAGGGAATCTCTTCAACGAGTTCATCAGAGGGTTTACTGCCCAATTTCTTAAAATATCCTATATAGATCAATAAGATTAAGTCAAAGATCATACACAGCAGCTCCATAATACTGAAGTGATTGGAAATGTCTAAGACCAATAGGAAATTATTATTACTAATGTACAAAAAATATTAAATTACTACAACAAAATACAGGTCATTTGGTTATTTTACTTAATAGTTAGACACCAGGCAATTTTACTAGACATCTTAAAATGTATCCTTAAAACCTAATACTGTTAAATTCCTTTTCACCTTCTAAGGCTATCAAATATATTAAGTAATTAGTATCCATAGTCTCCTTCTGGGGTAGATAAGTACCATTTTCCTGAAACATGTATGAAAACTGTCTGGGGTTTGTTTTCTTTCCCCAAGACTACTGATACGACTCCATATGTAGACCACTAGAGGTTCCTATAACGATTATCTCCTTCAAAAAATATTTCTCTCTTTCCCTTGTATTCTCCTCATTTACATCTTTCTTTTGTCACATGAAAATTATGGTATCAAACCTAGTTTCTGTGGGCTTAGACATAAGCAAGCATTCAGAACTCAAAGCCATTTTGACAGTAAAAATTTCATAAGCAGCTCTGCACATACAAAAATTGCAAAGCAATGGCCCTTTTTTCTTAGGGGCATATGAACAAACATAAGCCTTTTTGGTGCATCGCAGTTATTTAACTTTTAAATCTTTTAAACACTGACTTCTAATTCTAAATAAAAAAATTATTTTTACAGAACTTTTCAAGCTTTGAAAAAGGTAAAGCTTTTCAAGCTTCATCGAAGGTAAAATTTTGTATAGCAAGACTTAGAATAAATAATTTTTGCTTTTGTTCTATTATTCCACTGCTATAAAAAACATCTTTTACTGCCCATTATGGAATGAAATGGAAGTCAACTTGCATATCCAGACTTTAGAGAACCTTAGGGTCTCTGATTCTTGTTGCTTTTGAATAACCTAGAAATATCTCTTCCCAGAGAACTGTAATTAAGCACACTTACACAGGTCTAATGTGAAAAATTGAGAAAATAATGAATGTACTCTGATATGTGTGATCCATTGAGAAATTCCTACTGTGTCACTTTTGAATTTATTACTTTTGAACAACTTTTTTTCTTAGTATTTATTTATGTAATTAGAGTTGCAATTCTGGCATTTATCTTGTAAAGTAACTCAGTGTTTACTCAGAAACTTACGTACTAGAGCTGCAGCGATCTTGCATCAGGAGCTTGTCTACGACAGAAGCATTATGAGGTATATTTTTTTTCCCTCCACCACAAACACTGAAATTTCAAGTCAAAGTTCCTTGAAATATTCTCTTGTTCCTTCTGATCCAACATTTACTATTGTTACTGGCAACACCTGACCTTGAAGGAAGCATGTACCACACTCGCTCTGTTACATCATATATATTAGACTGGGCATGACAAGTTATCTTCAGCATTTTTCTTTCCTTTTCAGATAATTTCAAGCTACTTAAGTGTATCTAAAAAATACTGAGAGAGTCCAGCTACAAATACGGCTTGACAATTATTGGCAGGACAGAGAGTAACTGCTGGTACGAGATCCTTCTCATTAGCCAAGTTTCAATAACAGCAACTCCCTTGATTAAGCAGTGCTGTCAGTGGAAGATTTAGGTGGAAAAACAAACAAGGCCTATTTCACACAAAATTCGGACCAAATAATCAGTCACGAAAATGCTTAAGCCATTTTGCAGAGTCACAACACTGACTACCAGATGACTTTGATTACTCAACAGTGGCACTGTAAACATGGAAAGAGAGGAAAAAAAAGCAACACAGACTGTTTTCTTCCCTTCAAAAAAACCACTGTGAGCTTTTCTACTTCATAACAAAGCTGCACACCTTCTTGGGCTGAGGAGTACCCTACACTATTCTCCATCCCAAGAAAATAATTTGCAGCAAGAACACAATATTATATATGTACTACTTATTGAAGGGCTTAACAAAATAGAATTTATGAGTATTACCATCTTGTCTGACAGCAGCTTAATCCTTAGCATTCTTAAGCCATGCAAATCAAAAGGGGAAATAAGTTTATTTGCCTGGCTTCCTGTATTTAGGGTTTAGTTATCTTTTAAAACATCATTTTGGAGATCTTAATAAATTACTATAGTCCTGAAATGTTTCTGTATAAAAAAAAAAATAACACAGTATCACTCATTCTCCAGGTAAGAGTGGGCCCATCCCAAAAATACTAACAATTTGCATAAAATGAATAAATGCATACTTGATTATTGAAAGGACATTTCAGATAAACATACGTGATAGTTTAAAGTTTTTTATCTTACTTATTTTGCATCCCTTGAAAAATCATCTACAATGTAAAGACATGATCCATCACCTGGAAAGCATCTTGCATCCTCTTCATTGGAAGCTTTAATTTCAGAAGATTCAGTCCATGGGTCTGGGAAACTCAGATTCTGTATTTCATGAATACTGGCACAGGATTTAAAAGAAAAAACAATTCATTTCAAAAGCAAGAGTAACTAGTTAACAACATTAAGACCTGACATCAAAGCTATCATTAAACTTCATCTGCCCAAATACAACTCCAATTATTGCAGCATTTTTGCTTACCTAGTGGCACTGGAAAACATGAGGAAAATAACAGACTGGGATACACACCAGTGAAAAAAGCAGTTTCATACATCTGACTTGAATTTTAATTGTATATTGAGACTGTAATACTCCTTAATGAGTCAGTTTATGTGGTAAGTAGTCTTTAAACACTTTTAAAGCACCTGTGTAGTGCATTTGAGTTATGTGAGCCAAAGAGTCTTTCAGTGTTTAAAACAATCACTAATAATGTATCAAACTCACAAGAAGATGAAAAGTGATAAGGTCAAAGATTTTATCCCCAATTAATTAACATGGAATACTCAGCAGAAGTGCATATGCACTTACACATGCAGGACTTTAGGTTACAGTAATTACTATGAACTGCAGGAGACTTCAGAGTCACCTCTGTGGCTTTTCTTCCTTTCACCAATGAATTCATTAATAAAGTACTTCATTTTTATCAAAGCATCTTTTATATGCAAGAGAGAGCAAATATAATAATATTGATACATTCTGACTATTAAAACCAAGTAAAAATAAGTAGTAAAGAAAATAATTGAAGTGGAACCAAAGATGCTCTAACTTTAATTTTCTGTAGCCATTAAAGTTTCATTGTATTAAGAGGTATAAAATTAGTTTTTAGACTCTGTCTCGCAATGCAACTACCACTGTGCCATTAAAAACTGGTAACTAGTAGTTTCGGATCATTTGCAAGAGTGGATGTTGCATTTGATTCACAATTATAAATTTACAGGAATGACTTTGCACAATCCTGTAATCTTCCTGCTAGATGTACTAGTTAATAAACAGCAATTAAAATCCTGGAAACCTGTAGTTCTTTGTTTCTTCCAATAATGGAGATGAAAAATGAGAACAGAAATAATTAGGGCAAAAAAGTGCTTCATCTTATTTTTCCTGTTTGTGTTAGAGAAGACATTTAAGCATCTCTTTAGAAAAAAAAAGAAAAATATAGTTCTGTCAAATCTGCTTTAAAGTTTTGTTCATTAAAAACAATTTTTTAAAATTTTGATAGCCGATATCCTTGCTTCATAACAACAGATGCCTCTGAAAAGATTAGCAGTATCTTTTCATCAGTGAGAGGCACTTATAACCAGAATGGTAAATAATACAGGACTGACTGCCTTTCACGAGAAAAGGTCTGGTTTTTAGCCTGTTTGCAAATCCCTTCATTTACAGGGTCCAAATTGGGGTTTTTTTCTTAGATTATATACCAAACATCCCATTGCCAGTCTTTAGAATTCTTAACTCTATGCACTTTGGAGAATTTGGTAGTAATAACCAAAATCTATAGATGTTGAGTAATTCATGTCAACGAAACATTCCCTTTCTATGGTGCTGAGTGACTGGAAACAAGACACGTGAAATCCAGTAAGGGGAAGGAAATACCCGCCCTAAAACAGCAGACCCCTTTACAGACCCAGATTCCACTCAATGTGTCATGACAGCCTTTGAAATATTTGCCAATTAGTGATTTCCAAAAGTATCTTCTGATGAAGAAGAGAAGACAGAACAATTTTAAACTCCTGGGTTTATAGTCTTTGATTTAATTGGAGGTGCTAGACATCAGGAGCAGTGTAGAAGGGAAAGGAGGTCTTACTTTTCCTTATCTTGACAACGTGTAAGAAATTCAAGAAAGGCAGATACTGTCAAGCACAATCTACTGGGTGCAGGTAAAGCAAAGAAGTGACATAGACCCATATCTTATTCACCTGACCATGTATATTCACAGTCAAAAAACCCCCAAACAAACAAAACCAAATCAAAACTCCAGAGGGATACAGGAGGGGAAAATTGTAAGCACTGTTCTTCTGATATGTTATTTCTCATTTAAATCAATTCTAGTGTGTAAAATGTTAACATGAAAAACTGGGGACTATAGCTTAATTTGTAACTTAACTTTACAGAATATTATATACAGAATATAAGAGGAGAGCACTGAACAATCAACATTCTTTTTCAGGAGGAAAATTTGAATTTGAATCTTCCCTCCAAAAATTAGAAGCTAAAAGGATTGTTCCAGGCTTGAATTCCTGATTGCATTAATTGTCTGTTGCATGAAGAAAGGAGCAAGTGGCCACAACAGTTTTTGCTTTTGGTATAAGTGAATTAACTACGGTTTTATCTCCTTCATTAAACTGTGCTTAGTTCACTTTGGATTTTGTACATTAATAAACACCGTTAATCTTATTTGTGTTAAGTAAAATTCCAATGAATAACATCAGGACATTCCATCACAGTGGCAAACTGTAAATCCTGGATATTAGGGTGCTATGCACTACACTAGCAATTATTTTTGTGGAATACTCAGAAAACATCAAACTGTTAATTCCCCTTAATATGCTTAAGATGGCAGCTACAGAGTCTCTGAAGACACATCTTTGGAAGTCAGGAAAACTTCTTAATATGTGGGACATTAAAGAGGTACCAAGACAGCAGCTAAAAATTGCTTTTATTGAATTTAGAGAAATGCAAATTACTCTCCCTAATAAACTTTATCAACTCTGCCAAAAGAATCATTATTGGTGGGAAAGCAGCAAGGTACAAATAAGGTAGCAGAATCATTGTATTTAGTGCTCTTAGCAATGGCCATAATTAGCCAATAATGATGTAGCTGTTTTTTGTCTCATATACTGAAGTTACAGAAAAGGTTTAATAATATCTTTTAGGTGATAGCTTTTCTCTTTCATCACTGTAAGGAATCTGAGTCTCTGGAATAATACCTAGCCATTGTATATTTTATAATAGTCCAAACTGATACACTTGCAAGCTGAAGAGGAATTTACTGGAACAGAACCGCAGCTGGAATTAATCCATAGGGATAGATTGAAACAAAATTGTGCTTATTTATGTAAAGTGAGAATATAATGTATGATTTAATACAGGTCAGGATATCAGTACACAACAAAAAATAATCATTGTATCTTTCTAGTTTCTGCATGGCAGTACTTCACCTTAGAAACTGAAACAATTTTGTTCAAACTATTCTGTCAAGATGCAGAATGAGCTCAACGCTTCAAAGCTAACAGTTAATAAAGTAATTTTAGCCTAAATATATTCAATGAAAGTTAAGAGCTATAGAATTGCTTACCCACGCATCAGGTGATGCTACATAGGCGCATAAGTTACTAATATATATACATATTTTTTTTATATATTACGAAACATATATATATATATTTATATTTATATATATTTGTTTGGTTTGCGGTCTGGTACAAAGACAGAAATGAAGTGTTCAGGATAATTCAGTTCCTGGCAAATTCTAAAGGAGAGCTAAGAAATAATTCTGTAAAGAAAAAGACTGCTTTTTAAGTGACAGTTGAAGCTCAACAGACATCAAAAGAACACAGAGGTTTACAAAGTAGCACTCTCCAGACACAGTAGGGAACGAGAATCAGGGAGAAGAGCAAGGGAAGACACACAATTTACTGAAATGTTAAGCAAGTCTGTTCAGCCAAAAATTACAGACTAGCAAGACCTTCAGGAAAATAAATGTGGAGTATTTTTAGACATGTTTTTCTTCTTAAAAGGAATATAAATACTGCTATTTCAAAAGGCTTTTCTGCTGCATGTGCTCATGCCCACAGCCAAGAAAACCATCACGTGCACCGAAAGAGATGCTAAGATAAATGGTTTCTGCATCACAGTACTGTCTCCTAGTCAGAACTACTCCATGAGAAATAAAGGTCCATGTCTAAAAAAACGCTACAGAAGCATTCAGAGATATGCAGAAGGAAACAAAAGCACAGGTAAACTGCACATGGAAAAACCTTACATTGAAAGAAATAAAATCCTACTACAACAAACCTAAAAACTTAGTACTGGTAAACGCTTTCAAAAACTCAAAAAATATAGATAGTTGATATGGAAATGACATTTTTTTATTCCTTTCCATATAAAAATATTTATGAATAAACATTTACCCTTTTGATTTCATACAGCACAATTTGTGACTCCTTACTCTTTAGTGTCTTTCAAAATATCTACCTAAAGCAAACAAAAAAAAAACCCCAAAGCATTGCAGAGAATAAAGAAGCTGCTTAGCTCCAAGGTTTTAAACTCTCCTCCAAATACAGTATGTGGCAATCGTCTCAACTAAACAGAGAACTTGGTAATACTTCCTCATTGCATGGTTGGCTAAATAAAGAGGTAATGAGATGTTTTGGTCTGAACAAAACAGTGAAAGTCAGAAGGAGGCACAACTTTAGAATTTCAGGTGAGCTTGTCTCAGTTTCTTTAAGACAGCTCACGGGGATTGCTTTAAAACTGGCACAACCACTTTTACCAAGTCTTATGGCTTTTTGCCGGTGTGAAGAATGCATTAGTCAAGGATGATCACAATAAGCAGTTTTGCTATGCAAAATTTAGAGCCCTGACTGAAACATGATAGACTTTCTACAAACTTACCAAGATCCTGCAGCTCTTCAAATCAACACAGGATTGACAACCTTGGTAACTACTGACACCCGAACAGCTTGTGCTACAACCTGGAAAAGGCACTCCTAGCATAATCATCACAGTTAACAATATACATTTTTTATCAGAGCAAACATTCAGAGTAATCTCCTTTTCCTTCTAAAGTGCTGCAGAGGAACACTTTAAAAAGCAAATAATTAGCCCTGTGAAACATTAGCATTGCTGTCATTTGTCGTTCTATGTCATATGTCCTTCTGGCTTGCTTCTCTATGTTAAAAAAAAAAGATGATGTACTAAATTCTGCAGTCTTATATTATTTAATGGGGTTTATCCATGTGCAGTGCTCAGAGATGAAAGAATCTTTGTTGTTATAGGGCCAGATGATTTTTATGACCTTGAGGTTAATTAATTTTATTCATCTTGAAGATCATACCTAAACAGTTAGAGATACTAAAGTGGTTAGTACAAATATACATCCTCGGTTTAGCTCTTCTATTAAGTAAATACTGGAAAATTATTATTAAAACAAAACCTTTAATATGTCATGGTTCACCACCATATAGTTGGAAGAGTCTCATGTTTCATATGAGACTTATTGAAACTCCCCAAAAAATAAGGGATGTAATGGTGAAGACCAAAGAAAAAGGCAGTTCAAAACACAGTACTTTATAAAATTATCAGAATGTTACTAATTTTTACTCTTATACTCTACTCTAAAAACTTGTGAGGTATATATCAAGGCATTTCTTAGGAACCCATGAGAAAAGAGTCACTAGAGAACTGTGGGTAATGGGAACAATAATGCCTGCACTAAAAATTCCTTTGCCTTTCAAAAGAAAGATCAAAGAAAAATATTCATCAAAATGAAAAGTTTTCTTTTGTTTTTTCTTTCCTTCTGTTCTTTTATATGTAGCATGATCCAAGGTTTCAGTTAGTTAGGTGTTTTCATTTATGGTTAAGGCTGCTCATGAATACAGTTATTCCGAACTAATTTAACTTTTTCCCCATTTTTTTCCTCCTCTGATACTAGAGATTGTATGCTGCTTTCTAAAGAGAATGACAAATAGTATAAGTAAAATCTTGTCTTATTTTGCATTTGTAAGTGAAAAACTGTATGTGAATTGTCATGGAAAAACAATGTTCAAGAAAATTGATTCTTTGCTCAATACATCATCATGACTGTACAGGTAAGTCAAAGTACAAGGAATTGAAAAAAAAATTGCCCCTTCTACTGGCTGTTTTTACAAAATCCCCTTGTTGGTAACCCAACAAAAGTGTTTCACAAATTATCTACTTTCAAAAAAAAAGGTACCGTACTAATCCATAGTGGGTCTACTACACTGCTGTTAAAAAGTGGTCAGTACACACTGGAGGTCCTTTGTAATTATTTTATACCGAGAAAATTGCAATGATGATGATAATAAAGTTGACTGAAAATCAACAATTCCTCATTATAGGTCTGTTTTCACTGTGTCAACCTTACAAAAACTTGATGATTAATCCTGGAATCTTCCATGTCATTGTACTAACGAAGATTTATTTTCATTTTCTAATCATCAGAGTAACTTCAGAAAATGTCTCAACAGCTTCTAAATTGCTAGAAAAAAATATTTCTTTGTTGAAAAACAATTCTCAGCAGCTTTGTTTTGGAAAAAAAAGCAAAAGGAAAAAATATTGTTGAGAAACTTTGTTTTCACAACACATAACTGAAATTTGACAGATGGGGGTGTGGCTTGTGCAGAAGTTTGGGTTTTGTCATTCTTATGGCAGTCTTTTCAACTTTGCATATATTCCCTAGAGATGTAGATTTTAGCTGCTAAATTCCTTGGAGCTTCCCTTCACTTTTTCTTCTTTATATTCCTTGTGATCACAGCTTTAGTGAATAGTCAAAAAACCCTTTCTCAAGACAAGTATTTTACAAATCTAGTCTGTAGCATACATCGTGCCATTTTACAGTTACTAAAACAAAGAATAATATTTGGATTAACCTGTACAGAAGATCACATTGGATCATTGCAGTGCCAGTCGTGCTCCTCCTTGAGAACTTCTAAAGTGTAAAACTAGCGTTAGGACTCATCTGGATCAGGACATTCCACAGAGGATGCTGCACATACCAGACACGTACATGTGTGGTCTCCATGCCTTTCATTCTTGGGCCATTGCTTCACAAGGAGCTCAGTGACAGCTACATTCATATGTCTAGAGATTTATTGCCCCACTACACATAAAAATGTTCTCCATACACACAAATTTATTTGGGAAAGAAAATATGAACAGGAAAAGAGAAAAGGAGAACAGACAAATAGCCTGTCTGAATTGTAAATAGCTAATAACCTGTTCTGATTTATAGAAGCAAACTTACAGTGAAGATAATATTTCCATTAAAAACCTTTATCTACCTTTATTTCAGATACTGGCAACACAAAAATTAGTGAGGGTTTTTTTTCTTATTTTAAACACTTCTTCATAAAATAGTATCACTTAAAACTCTAATGAAATCGGTTCCTTTCTTTCTACTTTTGCACATGCATATAACAGTGCAGGACTACTTCTGAGTGCTATTAGTATAACTTCTTCATAACAATTGCAATTTTTTCAGATACTAACATGACTGAAGGCATAACAGGCTCACACAGAGGTATGAATTAAAAGCTAAAAAAGGTCAGTTACGGAGGTTGTTCTGCCAAAGACTACTACAATTTCATGTACATATTTGCACTGCTATGATGCAAAAATAAGCAATACATCATCTTAGCAAGTCCATTATCATTATCCAGTCATTTTGTGGCAACACACAGGAATAGATGGGGAAATGTATGACATGCATTATCAGATCCCTATCTTGCTGGTAGCAGCCATTCATTTAAGCCATAATCCAAAAATCTTTATTTTGCTCTTATCTTTTATAGAAGTCTGAGGCCACATTATAAACTACCTTTCCTTCAGAAGAAATAATATACAAAGTGAAACTATGTATGTATCTGTATGAAACTCTTGACTTCCAATCTGAGTATTTGACTACCAACCACTAAAATAACAGCGGCTTGATGTATTCATCTCATATGTTTTTATTCTACACATTTGGCACACTTGAGGGAACAAAAAATACTATTTAAATTCCTAGGAGCTTTATTGTGAGTAAGTCTTAAAGCATTTCAAACAAATTCATATCTGTAGCTGATACTGAATCATATTAGTGAAATTAATAAGCTTAAACTAGGACCTTTTATATTAAACTGAACGTGCATTTGCATAATTCATGTTCAGATACCCAGCTGCAATTTGCACTTTGAAAAAATAAACAGTAAATTAATCATATAATTTTAGAATCAACTGAAATGTAAAACTGCAATTTACAGAATAAAATGAATATTTTAGCAGTACAAAAATGCCTGAATTGGCAACTTCAATAAAATTAACTTTTACTAGAGTTAGAAGGACAACAAACTTTTTGAATTGAACTGAGATGTACATCAAGTTTCAAAAGCCCAGCAAAATTGTACACTGAAATGGGCAAAAACATCTGTGAAGCACAATATTCACAAGGGGCGTAGTATAGTTCAAAAGGTAATGAATGCAACATCAATTTTGAAGTTACATCAAAACTGCCTATCTTGCTTTTAAACTCTTCCTCCCCTTGACTTCTTGACATACCGGATTCTCAAATTACAAGAGAGAATTAAGATAGCTGTGTATTTGGGCCTGGAAAATTAAACTGTTTCCTGTTCTGACCTTTGTTTAGATCATACCTACAGAAAGACACTTGCAGGAGACAATACAAGACAATTTCTTTCAAGCACAGATGCATCAGTCAAGAGCTGAGACACTAGCAAAATAAATCAGCTCAAAATGCCTCTCCTTTGTATTCCATTCTAAAATCTTCTATCTTTCTCAAAATAAATAAGATCATGGAAAAACTTTTTTTTTTTTTTTTTTTTTTGTAAAGTATAAGGTTACTGGGCCAGAGTAGAGAATATACAGAAGCCTTTCTGTTCAAAGAGATTTTAGTGGATCATCTTCCTGTGGACCTTCCAGAAGCTGCTTTCCACAAGAATGTGGTCTAGCTTGCCTTTAGCTTGGCATAAAACATGAGTTTATCTTTAAAATAAGGTAATGTTCTGAGACAGACTTTCTTCGACACACTATTCCCCTCCCCCAGAGAGCAGGGCAATATATAATCAATACTATGGAAAAAAAACCCCAAAACAACCCCAAACCCTACCCCACTTTATGCTGAAACTGGTACACTTCTTGTTCGGGCAAATCATACAGAAAACAATTTAAAAATTGCTATGCTCAAGCTTTAAACTCCTTAACATTTCATATGCTGGGAAGGAAACAAAGTCTATCTCAATACTGAGTCACCTGGCTGTATTATTATTATTATACCTCAGACCCCAAGTTTCTAAAACTGCCTTTTCAGTGAGTATTGAAATGCCATTAACCACAAGTACCCTAAGTGAATGGAAATCTAAATCTAATTTTCTGCCATGTTCAACTTATAGAATAAAAGTTACCATGTTACTTCATGTTATTGCTTTAAAATGACACCACTCATAAAGAAAGCTCTAGGGCCAATTCGTTGCGAGGAGTTTCATCTATTATTTATTTTGTAGATAGCATCTGACATTACCAGTGCCAAAGCTGTAAAATCAGAGCTAAAGGAAACATTTTCAAAATTTATGTTTGCCATGCCTTCCAGAGAGCATGTCAGGGTGCAGGCTGAACTTCAGCACATTCTGTAACGCAGACTCTGCGAATCCACATTGCAAGGTACCTGCTCATTCAGGAGCAGCATGCCTGGGTGCCCCAAAGACAAGCCTGCCACTCTGCAAGCAGGGGAGACATGGGGTGAGGACACGGCATGCTTGTTCTTTCCCCCTTGGGGTGCTACAAGGCTCCCCTGAAATGGAGAAGCTCAAGAAAGAATCCTATGCCTCTATTCTGAAAGTAACCCAAAATACCAAACAAAAAATATTTGCTGAGCACCATTAACCACTATAATTCCATAACAGCTCAAAAAGACTGAACGTGAAATGTGAAAATACAACAGAGGATGCACATTGGTTTTGGGAAAAATATTTCCAGCCATTCTAACTCCTTTTTAGCAGTTAACACGTGACCAGCCATTATATTTTTGTCACTTTCCTTCATTATAAGGACTGTAATAAAACTCTTAAAAACCACATTTAAAACATGATGAGCAAATCCTAGCTTGTCTTTATATTACCAGGCATATTAATGCAATAGGAATTTGTGTGTCTGAGCCTGTCATCTCTTAACAGCCAAACCTTTCTGACTGAGATTAGTGAGGCTGGTTGATTTTAGGAAAAATGGGTGGTTTGGAAATTATTGTATTTGTTTTGAAATATTTTTAATTTTTTGTTGGAATAAAGAAAGGATTTAGATCCTCTTTCATTAAACATGTATTCTTTTAAGGATCAGAACTGTAGCCTCCAGGAACCTAATATTTCATGTGTGAAACCTTCTTGTATAGTGGACACTACCTCTTTTTTATATTCAAGTATTAACAGCAATTAAGTACTGATTCTTGCCAGTGCTTTCTGAATTAATGCAATTAAGCGTGAGTCTTAAACTAGTCACAAAGACACAATACGATTGCTTTCTCATGAAGCTGTAATGAATAAAATCAAACAGCAGGAATTCCACTGGAAACAATGAATAGTAGCAATCTACTTCATCTTATATTACACTGACTGCGTCATATAATTTCATTTCATTTCTACATAAAATAGAGAACTCTATTGTCTGCTCTGCTGCCATTTCTTTTGATATTTGGAATATATTTAATTATACAAGGTCACATCTGAAAAGATAAAGCTCTCTGGAGAGAATAAAATTGAACTTTTCCATATCAGATCACTTCTCTCTCCAGAAATGAATTCTTTATTACCTCAAAATTACATGGTATTATCTTGAAATGACATGATATGTCTTATTTCTCACAGAGCACATTCCTGGAATCAGGCTTGAATATAAAAGAAAACTAATGGTTCTGAGAATTGGCTTCTCCGAAGGCTTCACTCTTTCATTAGTCACTCTTGATAATTGGCAGTCCACAGTAGGAGAAGCAGGAAGAAATATGCCAGTTGCATTTAGAGATGGGAGTTATGGCCTTTCATTTATGATACTGTATAAAAAATTATGGCAAATTATAACAGCTGTTACGGATGTGCTAAACCCGCCAAAGGTCTGTTTGTGCTGAAAGATTGCTTTTTTCCCCCAAATTCTAAATGTAGAGTTCTTCAGTCCTTCAAAGGCCGAAGAAGTGTTTGCAGTGGGGTGACAGAAATAGACAGAGTAATTAATGTGAAGGCAAATGCCACTTAAAAAGAGATTTAAAAATTTCTGAAACGTCTTTTTACCCCCAAATAAAGACAGAGACACATCTCATAGCTATATATTTTAGTCATAAATACAAGTGTTGAACTTTTTGAATTGTATCTAATATCCACAAAGTGCGAAAATAAAGCTAAAGACCTATTCCATTTTTTCTCTAGGTTTTTTTCCAGCTACTTACTATGGTTTTATAAGAAAGTAATTGTTTTACAAGTAAAAAGGGAGCTGCAGAGCTGTTGGGGTTTGATACAATGTAGGTGAGCTTTAACTGAGCGCCTGCTTAGTTTCTCAACCTTCTGCATCTTGAGGCATTTACAGTCTTTTAGGAGTCATCCCAAGGAGAGCCTGCAGTATTCTTCATAATAGTAGTATTCTTCAAAGTACTGCTTTTGTTGTTAATAGTTCAACATTTTTAGAACTGCTATGGGCTAAAAATTAACTGCAAACTATGAACATCTGCAGCAAAATGCATTTGCAGATTCAAGGTGCTACAAATATACTGAATGTATGAAGGAAATAAGGGACTGCAACTAAAAACAGAACAGTTTTTTCAGTCTGGGCATGAGATTACAATGCTCTCATTTCAAACTGCCCGTGTTTTTCAAAGATATGCAAATCTGGCAAAATCAAAAGAAAGTTTTATGAGAGCTGTGGGTACAAGCTCTAAAAGCCTGTGTTTTGCCAACTAATTCACAATAGCATGCACTGTCACAGCACACATACACAGCACAACACTTATCAAAATTTTTTACATTCATTAAACTTTAATTAGACTTTATTTAAACTTAGACAGTTGGAATTCCTGTTTCCATTAACGTATTGTAAAACCCTCCAGATTTCCCCAGTCTTAAAATAAAACAATGGGACTACTCTTTGATATGTCTTCGTTATGAAGTTTTCAAGGCATTATGCTGTGTACAAGCGTTTGTTAAGATGCCTCATAATTTATTACTTTCTTATTTATATTTGCCTGTTTAGCAAAGCTAAGCAATGCAGCAACAACAAAAAAGGAGATGCAGAGATAATTACAGACTGAGTTCTTTGAACAGCTTCAAAACTGTTTATGAAAGCAAAAAGAAATTAAAAATATTTGCAATCCCAAAATCTGAGAGCAGGTCAGAACAATTTTCATGTCCAAGAGTAAACTGTGATGCAAGGGAAAGTGAAAATGAAAGCGGTTTTGAATTCACTTTCTTTTTTTTTTCCCCCCCATTGTTACCCTGCTATTTTTACAGCAGAAATTATTTTCCTTCCCTTGGCTAACAAACCCCAAAAATTAAATTAGCAGCTTTGTTGCCGAATCTGTAAATGTCATTCAAGCCATGATCTGAAAGACAAACAGAAAAGTCCTGAGGCAAGAACAGTCCTTCTGTTTTTATAATGAATAACACCTTCTGTACACAGCTACAGTATAAACTAAAAAGGAACAATAAATGAATGACAATTGGTCTCAACATTTAACCCTGGCACTGGAGAAATTATGTGGGCTTAGCAGCAGATCCTGGACCAAAACTGCCAATACTGCTACTGACAATGACAATACTGCTAATTTCGCCTAAGTGGGATACATCACACATTTCATGGAAGTGGAAAGGGACCAGACTTCTGAAGACTAACTTGTCTATGATTTCTGCTGTGGAAATAAAAGGAGAAGGTGGCAATGAAAGACTGAGACAACCCACTACATATGAACTTTCTTATCTTTTAAAGAATAGGTTATTAATTTCAATACCTGAGTAGTCAAAAATTCTGGTTTTGATTATTTTATTAATCTCTTTTTCCCAAGAAAAAAGAGGGTCAAAAGTAGATCTTGATTACCTTGGAGCAGACCTTCAATAATTAGAGACAAGTCTCCAGATTTCTATTTGTGAGCAGCAGAATGCAGACCCAAATAATGAAATGTAAGAGTTCTCATAACAAATTAATACGATGGTCATTTAACAGTAAATCTTCATCATGATACCACAAGCACAGTACAAAACCAAAAATGGCTCCCTGTTAAAATCAATCCCCTTTACTTTCTTAAAACAATAGAATCTCTTTTCCCATAAATATTCCTCTCCCATTAAATATGTACCCACTAATCCATATTCTGTTTACTCAGATCATACCTTTAGAAATTATTTTCCTTGAAAAAATAAAGTGTTGAATAACTCTGAAGTTGTAAACTAGGGAAAACTTCATTTACTTCACACAGGGTATGTAAGTGCTCTAAGGCAGGGTTTCATGCCCAGCCTAACACAGCTGTGTGAAAGTTTCTAAACCTAGATTTTATTGTACATCATTCATATTTTATTTTACTGTAAAAGGAAGTTTAATGTGGGTAATTTCTCAGCTTCACTTTTATCTTGAATCATTTTGGAGTAGAAGTCCTGTGTGGGTTTAGTTAGCCCAACATCTTCTGAGAGATTGATAGCCGGTAATTTCTAAAGTGTACGAGAAGAGATGAATTTGCCATTATATCTTTCTATGCCTCTCTCTGCTTCTACAAGTGTGAACCTCAGTGTCCTGAGGTGAAGCGCTTGCCTATATATTTATGAAACCTCAATGAATTTGCCTTAATTTTTCAGTCTCACAAATCCATACAATCATTTAGCATCTGTGACACTTGCAGCAAAGCAATATCATTGAGCATTCACTCTACTCTTTTACAAAACTGTCCCCATTCAACACTGCCACTTTTGAAATGAGAACATCCCACACAGGATTCAACTCGCACTTGGATCAAAGGTACATTAATGGCATAACAATGTGTCCATTTTGTTTGCTCAACTCCTTTTCTAATTTACTTTTATAGCCACTATTTCAGAGTTAACCTTTCAGTCAATATTACCTGCTTTCAGCTATATCTCTAAGCTGGTACCAGTGCATTAACCAACATCAAGGAGGAAAAAAAAATCTTAAAATCCATAAACTATGTTATAACTCAAGGAATTGAGGGAAACTTCATCTTTATGGTAAATACCGTGTAGATATGAAGACTACATCAGAATTTTACACATGCACTAAAACTCTAGGCACTCTGCAAAGGATTAATTTTAGTCAGCACAGCTTCATCTTTTAGTCAGCAAAACATCACAGAGCACTTTTAAAATGGTATCTATTTTCTGTAGCTGGTTCATTTTTAATATCTAAGAAATAACTACACTGTCTCTCTTTGAAGAAGTCACCAAAATAAGAGATGACAAAGAGTATTTATTCATCCGATCTTTGACTATTGTACAGTGCCAGTTTCTTAGACAACAATTCTAATTCCCTCCTCCGTCTCTCCCTCCCTTTTGAGAAGAGTTATGGAACTTTTCAAAGCTTTGTAGATATTTACTGAGATAATTTACTGCTACTTTCCCTTTAAGAAACTTTTCATTTCCAGAACTGTCAGAAAACCTTACCCACCAATGCAGCTGAAATTATTTGCCTCAATCACCGGTAATACAGCTTGAGGTGCTACGTCATTCACACCACCCAGCAATTCTCTTGTCCCTTCACCCTCCAGTGCCTGAGCCACTACATAGCTTGAGAAACTATCATACCCTCCAGCTGACTTCTAGTTAGTTTTTCTGTTAATGAATTTTGCAAATCAGCTTCTGTGAACTCCCTGGACTCAGAGGCTATTTTCTGTAAGAAGACCTGCATCCTCTTGATAAACTTTCCTCATTTAACGAGTAATGCCAGCACACACTCAGTCACCAGGCCCAGTGCACATACCAGCTGTCCAAATTAAGAGAAAAACTCCCACAAAATCTTTCCATCTTGCAGGTATCACATCCTATGGCTATTCTGAAGACAAAGCAGTATTATTGTCTTCATGGCTGCTGACAAAACAGTCTAGTTAATTCCATCAATATCCTTACTACATCTAGAGGTCATACTTGCATAAGGCTAGAACAACAAGTAAATAAAAATGGAAAGTTAAATCAGCTGGTAGAGTGAGATATGGCACGACCATTGTTACCACCACCAAGACAGAATGATGAAATTAAGGAAACAACAATGAAGAGCCTGAAGGAAGAATACAGAGAGGTGCAACTGAAACCTGAAACTAGTGACTTCCAGTAGAAATTCTGGGGGATGTGTCCCGAGAAAATCCTCTCAGAGATATCTCAGTTGTGGTTACCCATTTAATAAATAAGAACATTTTGCACTGAATACCCATTCAAAGGGAAGGAGGACAATACTCCGGATGCTAAAAGATCATATCTCTACTATAACGCTCCTGGAATCTCATCACAATCAGTGTCACTAGAGTTGGAATTTGTTCAAAAGTATCAGATGGATATTGCATAGCAAATACCTACGCTTTGGAACAGACAGCAGGACCAGCACCTGGAATCAAAAAGAACTACTGCCACACTGTGGTAGACTGAAAAAAAAAAAAAAAGGTAATTTCTTTATCAAAGTAGCCTGCAGGGTACCTTTGGTCAAAGAGAAGTTTTTTTTTCTGTGACCACTCTGCTTTAATATGGTACCAAAAATAAGGAGAGAACTGTGCAATTGCATGAAACATCACAGTTCACTTCCTGGGAAACAGCTGAGCAGTCACAATGCCGCATTCATGTAACAAAGAATAAATCAGACAAAGGAACTAGTTTATTGGAAAGATGACAGCTTTTGACTAAACATCTCTTGGCAGAACAATAGGCAGAAGAGAAAAAAGAATTTAACTGATATTTTAATAAAATACTACATTTTGTAAACACTGCATAACCATGGAGTACAATCATACATATTCTACATAAGGCAGCTGAAACTCTCGTTTCTTTAAGATGCTAAACCAGCCTTAAAAAGCTAAAGAGACGTTAAAGGTGCAAAACTGCAACACATTTGATAACAGAATTAATTTTTCATTAAAAATTTGCTGAATAATGTTTTCAAGCAACCTTTTGTTTGAACTAGAACATAGTGGTTGATGCTATGAAAAGCAAAGATATGGGTATTAATTCTACTTATGTCCACTACAAAAGATGAAGAAAATAGGATTAAGGAATCATTTAGGTTGGAAAAGATCTCTAAGATCATTGTATCCAACCCAGCAATGCCAAGTCCACCAGTAAACCGTATCTGTAAGTGTCACATCAAAATGGATTCTAAATTCCTCTAGAGGTGGTGAGTCAACCATTCCCTGGACAGCTTGTTCCAGTGCTTGGCAACCCTTTCAGTGGAGAATTTGCTTTTAATATCTAATCTAAATTGTGATTTTTATACACATACATGTAAATATAAATTCTTTCACTCAAAAATTTCTCTTGCATGTACAAGATAAAAAAATAACTAAATCATGCAGTTCTTTTTTAAAAAAACCGAACAACATCCATTGAGATTGGTATTTACAGATTGCCTTTGCACTTTAAACTTTTAGCATTAGAGGTTGCTCAAAAATAGTCCTAAAAGACCCAAACAGTTCAGACAGGGATTTGAGAACGTGATATATATTTGAAATGTGTGCTGACATGTTGAAGAAATGTTGAGAAATACCAGAGGAAACAAGCTTTTAATGTTTTGTGAAACTTTCAAAGGAAGTATCCAGACTGAAGCTGAAAGGAGATGAAAATCAGAGTCTTGACAGCTCTGCTTATCACTACAGGCTGCTGAGAAAGCAAGCTCTCCAGAGGCTGAGAGCCAGAACATGAAACAAACATCTCTCAACTTACTGGAATACACCAAATCATGCTTTCCTAAAAAAAGAAAAAAAAGAAAGAAAGAAAGAAAGAAAGAAAAAGTTTAATTTCTCCAGTATTGATACCTACTTTCTCCAAATGAGTCCATTAGTTAAGTTGCTTAATTTGCAGATCAAGAAGGAGTTTTTGTCATTTTTCAATGCTATAAAGTCCATAACTGAAATCAAATTACATTTCTTCAATTTTTTCTACTACTGTTAGAAAAGCTTTTGCTTTTGTAAATTAACTTACAGTTTTATTAGTTGAATCAAGTGCAGCTTTAGGGAAAAGAAACTTGACAAGGTATGATTTTCTGCAAAATGTAGGAAATGCATTTCAACTATGCAGAAACTGAGAGACAACAAAGCAATCATATTCAGCAAATTAGGATAAGAATTAGTGTTTAATTGATAGTTTCTCAAGTTTATCTGATACTAAAAAGAGCATATGAAGTTGCAGAGGCAAAGCTTACATCTTTTATATTCAACTGCTGGGCAAAGTTAGTGTAAACCAGTTCTCACAGATGGAAGGGCAGGGAGCAGAAACAGCTACTAAGATGACACCCTAAACCCGGTATAATTTTGTCTCCTATCCTCAGGAATTGCAATGGCGCTGTAAAAGTGCCGGCATAAGTAGAAACAAAGGCATTCAAACTGATGTGCTGTATCTTTTTATTGTGTACTTTCATTTGGGTGCAGGCATTTCCATTCCCACACGTAGCTGAATCCAGTCTAACAGTCATTGCAAGAGATGTAGCTATATTATAGCAAAGAGTGGAAGGATTCATTCCAGCAGCTTAGGAGACCTATGCCTTTGTGCCTTGAGGGATCAAACATGCCTTATTACTGACTGGTTTTACACACTTCTTATTTTATGGACTTGCTATGCTGAGCCCACAAAGCTTTCATCTTGCTGTTAAGTTGCTCAGAGAAAAAGTGGCATATTCGGCTGCAATCTCTCAGGTTGACCAATGGATAAGGAAAAGAAACATCTTAGGTACAATCTGCCCTGAGAGGGAATGCTGAAGTCCCTGCATGCACACAGCAGAAACCAGCAGCTTCCCCACTCCTGGCCTGATCTAAGCCAGATACTGAATAGTGATTGTCTTATGGGGACCATTTGCATGCTCTCTATATTCTTTTATAGCATCTGTAGAAGCAGAAATGCTCCTGAGCTATTGTATTTCTTTGTAGCAGCACCACTCAAGATTGCAGGCTCAGGAGTGAGATCATGGAGACAGTTTATACCTGAATCACATACTTCTGTGCACTCAGGGATTTCAATTCAGTTCATCTACATGGTCTGGAAACGTACTAGAAGTTACCAAGGTATGCTATTTGCACATAAAGCAGGTTTTGGTTATTTTAAAGTCTTCAGTTTTCTCAGTTACAATAAAATCAGCAAGCCACAACCCAACACCACCGCAAATCAGCACCCCTGAAATTCCCTCTTCTCCTTGTTTTTATTCCCTCACAGCGACAATGATGATATCTTAACTGACTTTGCAATAACTTTGTTGGTCCGTTCATTTTTCCTGAGTCATCTTAGACATCCTGGACAGTTCTTAATGGTTTCCATAGCTCAGATGTCAACCAATATTGGATACTCAGAACTAAGAGCTGAAGAACAGACAGGATTAAAAAAAATAAATCGGAGACTGACCTATACTCCTTAGGCTATCTTTGTAATAGAGGCATGAATAAAAAAAACCATTTTTTTTTGAGGCGACACCAGAAAGCCTTCTCTCTTTTTCACCATTTTTCAGTACCCTCCTCCAACAGATACCACCATATTTTCCCCTGCTACACTGTGCAGTCTAAATCCTTTCTCACTTCTATTGCTGCAAACAATCAAACTTTTTTCTTGCCTTTTAAACTCCTCCAGCAAGCTTGGAAGCACGAAGTTTAGCATTATGCATTACACTTCAAGGTCAATTACCTTGAGATGGTTTTCACAAAGAAGCAGTAGCCCAGTGCACCAACTATGACCAGACCAAGGATGATCTGGTACCATTTAGACTAGATACAATATTCATGACTGAAAACAGAGGCTGCAAATTAAAACGGGGAACTGAGAAGAGATGGTGAATGACTTTTTCAAACATCATCAGAATCAGAGTACCAGCTCTAGAGAGCAATGATGCACGTGAACAACTTGAGTCTATTCAAATAAGTATAAAGGTTTCGGAACAGTCAAAGCCAAGGGACTGCTTTAATCTCATTCAAGTACAACTTAAACTCTGTGATATTAGCCAGGTTCAGTTTAGCATAATATTTAGGCCTGGTAGCTACTTTTGTTTCCCTTTACAACATGGGTAGCATCTCATGAAAAAAAAAAAGCAGGATAATTTACATACCTTCAATACAGTTTGATATTTAATTTGATACAACTATACCCTGATTTTTATTGTGGCTCTAGTATTCTACTGCATGCCAATAATTACTTTCCTAATAATATGGCACTTTCTGTTCCTTTGGAGGGCAAGCTGAATTTGTTTTTCAGAAGCTCTAAACAGCAAATTGATCAACATAATAAAACACATAGCTTCCAAATACATCCTGATCCTTTTCTCTCAGAACATGATTCTACTGCTACATTTTTCCCTTCAATTTTGATTTCATATAGAAAATTTTGGTGTCATGATCAAACCTGCTTCAAACCAAAAGCTTCAGTTTATTTCCTCACATATGAGAAAAGACTAAGGGAGTTGGCCCTGTTTAGCCTGGAGAAGACTGAAATGTCTGTCAGTATCTAAAGGGAGGGGGCCAAGAGGATGGAGCCAGACTGAGCGTGGTAGTGCCAAGCAATAGGGCAAGAGGCAATGGGCAGAAACTGATGCACAGGAAGTTCCACCTGAACACGAGCAAGAACTTTACTGTGCAGGTGACCGTGCACTGGAACAGATTCTCCAGAGAGGTTGTGGAGTCTCCCTCACCGGCGTTATTTGAAAACCATTTGGACACAATCCTGTGCCTTGTGCTCTGGGATGACCCTGCTTGAGCAGAGAGGCTGGACCAGATGACCTCCAGTGGTCCCTTCCAACCTGACCCATTCTGTGATTCAGCTGCATATTCAGCTGAACAGTTACACTGAAGTTGGTAGGAACATTTGTCTCATGAAGATTACTACCACAGTTAAAAGTTCAGGGCACTGAGCTTTCAAATTTAACCAAAATATCTGGTGGAAGTGGTAACTACAACAATCATAGTACCAATGACGATACTGGGAGGTTTTCTGGTTGGTTAGTTTGGGGCTCTTTTTGCTGTTTTTAATAAAAGCTACACTCTCATCTGTTTTCTTCTGCATAGGTCTCAGTAGTGTTCTTCAAGTAACGTATTCTTCAGCTCTAACGTGTTCACTTAGTGAATTTTGACTGGTATCTGTATTGAAACAAATCAGTTGAGAAGAATTTCTGTTATAATTAAGAAAAAGATTTCTTCTCAGATCCAAGTATCTCCATTCAGATATTTTTATTTCCTTTTCAAATGTATTCTGCTTTCAAGTAAATATAAACAGGACAGAGATACGAATTTTAAGGGATATATCATGAGTTGAAAGAGGGTTTTGAATAGTAGTGGATATGTCATTTTGCAACTGTTTCTAGTTGTAAAAAGCAGACAGAGTAAACCTAGAACCAGACACAGTAACAGATAAGATAAAATCTGAATATGGTTTGAGTACAATAATGCTGAACCTGTATTAAAAAATGAATGATGTATATATTAATTTCCATTGCTTTTTCAAAATGAAATTTAGTTCTTGAAGTAATTGCATAAGCCTTACAGTGTTTTGCTAAGCCCTTCAAACAGATGTTTGCTAAAATTAGAAATAGCAAGATTCCAAAATGATAAAGGCTAAAAAATAAATCAGAATTCATGTAACTAATACACAATATTCAACTTTGCATGTAAAAGCAAAACTGCTTCATTTTAAATCCTGTGCTATTTAATTTTCAGCTCAACTCCTAAAAGGCTTATTTCCTTCTGATACTGCTCCAGTTGCTCTCTGTGGGAAACTATAGAGTTTATATATTATTCATCCAACTAAAAACCCTGAGGCAGGACCCCTATGGAGCCTCTTCAGTAATTGGTCTCCAGATGCTGGTGATATGCAGTGCTCTAAAAGTCCTTAAACATCATGAGAACACAATTCCATCTGCTTTTCAAGCTGCATATGTTTAAAGGAACAACACAGACTGCTCACCCTCATTTTCAGGCAGCTCCTACAGTACCTAATTATTCACAAACTCATGTGCATCAAGCTACAATTTATGTGGCTAACATAACAGCTTAAAAATTCTCAAATTAAATAATCACTGTATTATTTAATAAATATCTGATGCAGCTGAGCAACCTATCCACAAAAGCAGTACACAGCAGCAAAATTATCATTGCTTTAATGTTCCCAGAACCCACATAAACAGGAGGCGGAGAGTGAAAAGCTTAGCAGTAATCATTCTGCATTAACATACCCTGACAGGATGCAGGTATGTGCAGTGAAAGTTCATTTAGCATTTGCATTTATACTCTGAAACAGTAAAATTATAACAATGCTTAAATCTTAATTTCAGTGTGACTTCAACATGGACATTTATGCAATTCATTCAAACAAGGCCTCAAAGCAGGCCTATAATTATTTTGTTCTTGACTTGAATGGTCAATCTCTGCATTTCCTTGGACCCTGCAAACTGAGTATAAATACACATTTTTGGTTTTTTTTTTTTCAGGAACACTAAAACCCAAAGGATATTAACTTCCAGGACATCTCAATTGTGAACATAATTTAAATGCTCAGCATGCAATTTATTAATGATAACTTAATTTAGATCTGCAAAGGATGCTGACATCAGTTATCTAACAGCTCTTTCTCCCTTCTTACTTTGACCAATCTTTAGGGTTCCCTACTTCAGCTTGTACAGTATCATTGTTCTTTTTTCTAAGTCTCACCCAATACCTTCTGTTTCCCCTCAAGCGCCATATTGTAGAGGCTTGAAAGGCAGCAGTGCAAGGCTGACAAACTAAATAAGTTCATTCAGCCTAGAGCTGCTCTTTGACATCAAGGGCAGTGAGATGCAACTGATACAGTTTGTAGCCTAATGCCACAAATTTGTACTGGAGGCACATCTAGGTGCATGAAAGAACTCCATGATATGAAATCAGATGCTACTCATGCTAGAAGCAGCAAGGACCAGGAATCATAGTTGACAGGAACGTGTCTCCTCAAGAACAGTGAAAATAAAAACTAAACTGGGTAAGTAATGCTACATGTTAACAAGATGAGTATACTAGGAAATAAAAAGGAGTGAGATCCATAAAACACAATTTACTTGGGATGAAACTAAATTTTGTCACAAAACGATGAAGGAGTGTAACATCAGAAGTCAGGTTCAGGCCTTCAGGATGACAAAGTAGGAGACAAAAGGACCAACTGCTGCTTACTGATTGCAAGTACCAAAAGATTTCTCACCAAATTCAGGCTGTAGCTTAGATGACATATATTATAACATCACAGTCACTACCTACAGTAAAGCAACCTTGAAAGAAACCTGTGCGACAATGGTTTTGTGGTGCACGCTTAGGCAAATTCTTACACCTGTAATGAGGCTGTTCTCCAAATCTCAGTAGCCAAGGACAAATGCACAAGAACAAATCAGTAGTGTTCTAGAGGGGAGAACCAGCCTAACCTAATTTTTATTTTACTCTTTAGTCAGACATGATTATTCAGAGGATGCTGTCTTGACTCTTATAGCTGGTCAAAACTTTAGATCCAGAATTTCTTTGCCTCATTCTGTCTCAATGATAGTGGTGAGAAATCTGTTGGCATGGCAGTCTTAAAGTAAGGCCTGGTAAAACAGTTTTGTACAGTAACTAAAATCTTAAACCCATGGTAAATGATATCTTTTTTCTTCTACTTTGTTTAAAAAAGTAAGAATTTTTTATCTTTTTGACTTCCTCTTCCAAGAGAACATACAGTCTTCTGAAACTCTTCTTGAGAGTCTCCATTTCAGATCTGGTGAGAACAAATGCATTGTTTTTCTAGCTAAGATACATATTTGTTTTCCTAGTTCACATTTAGAGGCAACATTCAACAAAATATAACCCTAGGTAAATTTACTACCTTAACCACATTCAAAGTATTTATAGTCACAAGGGATGACAACAAGGTCATGAGAACTCAGTATGTCCTACTATAAAGAGCATTCACCCTTTGACATCTTTGTTCTCATATATTAACTTTTTTCTTAGTAACAGAAACCAAATTAAAGATGTTTAAACTCAATCCAAGAAAAATGAGAACAGTATATTTTTATTCATAGGCATAAAAAAAAGTGGCCTTTAGACACACAAAGCATACACCTGGCTGTCTGTGCCATGTGTACATTTACCATTTGTAAGAAATTTTCTCTTTTGCAGAATTTTCATCACGCTGGAAATCATTATTCAGAGTTTTTACAGAGAGTTGGATAAAGAATCCTCTACATGCATATGATGAAAAAACTGACTGCATATAAATTGTAAATATTGTAATCAAATAATGGAGGTAAGCTACGTAGTGTTCAAAAATACAACACTGAAGCAATTACAAATTAATATTTTCAACACCTGCTATTTAAAGCACTTTAAAGGCATTCATTGAGTATCTGATGAAGTATATGCAGCAAAATGAATATACGTTTCCAGCCTGCTGTTTGTCTTTTGTACTTACAGGTATGCAACATGGCTGTATTATTCCGTAAAATTTGGAATATTCTCTGATGCAATGTGCATCTCTCTTATACTTTTCCTATATCTTCATTACTGAACTTTATGGTCCAAAAAGTGATACAGAAAGTTACTGAGTTTATATTTATGAAGTTCTATCAGCAGGTTACATAACTCTGAACCCATTTGACACACAACACCTCACACTCAGTATTTTAAGTTTAAATTACAAAGCTACTATTGGAATATTTCTCATAAATGGGGTGGCTTTCTGTGATAGTTGTTCTGCAAGTCTTAAAAATATTTACTATTTTAACTTATTATTACTCTACGCCATCAATCCACTGGGAAAATGACACTTCACTGTGAGATGACTTCCACATGGAGCAACAAGGGAAATACATTTATAATGCTTGGAAAGCAAAACAGTAGTTCAGGGAGTTTATGGCTCACAGCTGAGATTTTTGAAGAGGTTATACTAATTCTCTTAGAGTAAATCACTGTAGTAGAATAATCAAATTTCTGACTACGAGAAATGCACAAGCAAAATAATCTCAGGAGGATTGGGAATATGAAACAATTACAGAAAAAGGCAACTTTATGGATTTCCGTTTACTGTAATTGTGTCCCAAACCCCTTTGAACAAGGCCTATTTCTGAACTGATTTGTTGAGGGAAAGCTGAAACAAAGCAAACAACATCAAAGCACATGGAATAAATATATAGAATAGTGCATTTGTACACATAGTTGGCTAAATAACAGTAACCTGTTAAATAAATACTAGAGCATGTGCAATGTCACCACTAACAACTATACGTGAATTGGGGGGTGAAAGGAAAGCAATAAAAACATTCTATAGGCCTACTGGGACACATTTCAAGTGTGGAAAACCATTTTATGCCTATGACTAAAGACAAATTTTTTTGTCTATTACGTGTACAATAGCATGTACATCATGTATATTGAAGATGCCTTTGTGAAGTTTCAGTGGAGGTACAAATGAAGTGTTAGGGAATTCATACAAGACCTCTTAAAAGCAGTATAGAATCATTTAACAGCAAAAATACATTCGCCTACATGTTCAACCTTTCTAAACACCAAATAGATCAGTAAACAAATTATCAGTTTGCTGGAATGTAATCCTTTTATCTCAACTCCTCTGAATTCAGAAGATTAAGTCTGGTACTACCCAAGCAGACAGATAGCCATATCATAAAAATGGTTCCTGTTCAGGAAATTTGAATTGCTCTGTCACATAGCAAATGGACAAATTTGGGTAGAAACATGTTACAAACTGACTTTAGAGTTTGGTGTTTCCAAGCCTTTCTGGAGAGTCCAAGAGGTGCCTGACTGCAGCGCTGAAATGCCAGTCCTGATACCTCAGATGGGTGCGGCCACCTGCAAGGGACCAGATCTGTCTCACTTTCAGCGAGGTTTCACTGAAGGAAAAACTACTCCAGCCCATGACCAGAGGAAAGCATTATGGTGCACTGCCGCACTTCTTCCATTGCTCAGCAGCAGAGTATCAGAAGGAAACAGCTGAGTATAGAGCAATCCCTCCACAGTGATGCTTCCATAGCTGTGGGGGAACCATAGGCTAAATTGCATATGGAATGTAGTTTTTCAATATCAATATAATATCAATATCAATATATTATCAATATCAATATCAATATATTAACAATATCAATATCAATATATTATCAGTAATCAATATACCTGGTCTGTATGACCTCACCTAATGACATTTTTGCACATACACAGTATCTTGAAAGAATAAGTTTCATGTTCCAATTACATTTCATAGGAGAAAGTGGAATTTTTTTTCCTTTTATGCCCTTAGCCTAGTGACTTTTTAAATCTCTCTCTATTCCTATATCAAGACAATGAGAAACACCATCATTTTTTTCACTGTCTTCTTTTGCACATACCTGTGTAAACCAGGACTAGTTAGGTCATTTTTAATTCTTTACTGTGAGGATGGTGAGGCACAGGAACAGGTTGCCGAGAGGAGCTGTGGATGCCCCATCCCTGGCAGTGTTCAAGGCCAGGTTGGATGAGGCATTGAGCAACCTAGTGTAGTGGGAGGTGTCCCTGCCTATGGCAGGGAGCTTGGAACTAGATGATTTTTAAGGTCCCTTCCAACCCAAACCAGTCCTCAGTAACTCCCTCTAATAATAGCAGCGCAGATTTTGGCTCGTCAGCACCTACTGTTTCCTCCTGCAAACCATTTTCTGCTGCACTGCGCTGTGTGCTGCAGACTCAGATTTCTCCACTGAGTGGGGATTCATTCAAATATGACCAGAGGCAAAAGCACAGAACTGGAAACAGCATCAGGAAGAGCATTGTGGCACAGTTTTACACAATGGTGTTGCTGAGAAAACCACAGGTATTAAGCAAGGATGAAAGTTGCTAGAAAGGAACATTCCTGAAAAACTAACCTGAAGTGGTAGAAAGACACTGTGGTAGTCAGGACATAATATAACTGCTTTAAGGAGATCTTCATGATTCAAGGAGACTTGAATCAAAAGAGAGTTTGTAAGAACAATAAATTATGCAGTACTACTACTCAACCAGATTAATCATAACGACAAAAGGCCCAGCCCAGCCCAGGGGAGGAAACTCACCCTACACTAAGTAAGCACCTGAAGCAATCTCTACAACATTGTTGTGAACTGAAGGAGGATGAGAATCCCAGAAGGCTGGAAGAGGGCAGACATGGTACTTATCTTTATAAAATGCAAGAACAATTGAGAACCTGAGAAGTTATAGACTAGTCCAAATAGATTTGATCCCTAAAAAATAATATTAGCGCAAATTAAAAAAAAAAGTGCCAAACCAAAAGGAAGAGAAAAAACCATAGGCACCTATAAAAGAAGATGAGAAACAACCATAAGTTTGCCAATAGAAAAGTATTGCAAACAAATCAGTTTCGTTCTTAAACAGATTAACTGCCAACTGGATGAGATACTGTAGAAAAAGTTAATTTTAGCAAGGTTATTTGACAAGACGTTCTAGGATTTCATGTAATGAGTATTGCCTGATATCCATGCACTTTTCAGAAAAATAAAGCCTTATGATGTAGAAGTAATTTCTGTTCTTGCTTTCCCACTATATAAAGGGAGACATATATATATATAAATAAATATAAGTAGAAAAACAAGCTGTAGCAGCATAAAATTAAGAATAAAGGGATTGAGATACATTCATAGTCAAGGAAGACAGGGCACTTCACAGCTGTTCATGAGTAACAGCACCGTAAGATTTATAGGTATCAAAGAAAGATTTGAAGACAACTGTGAGGTACAATGTAGGATACCCCAGATCGGACTGATGCTTGCTAGGATTCTGCAGCAGAGAATTGGCTAGAATAAAGTTTGGACATGAAAACTAAGAAAATAGCTGTAAGCAAGATTTGTGTTGAGGATAAAAACAAAAAAAGAAAAATACAAAATAAGGACAGAACCACAAAAAAAAAATTCAAAAAAACCTTCATTTCATATGTCAATATTTTAAAAGATTGTACAGGCCCTCCTAAATATATGTACATAATCTGAGTAAGAGGCCATGTTTGAGAACTCAGTTTTAGTAAACACAATATGGCAAATGGTGTAAATGGTACTTACGTATCTGCAAGTACATGTAGGAAAACATCAAATAAGCAAACACATACCTTACAGCTGACTTGAAACCATGGATTTGACAGTATTGTAGCAATCATTTTACTAATTTTTTTTTTCCACAAATATTAGCACTCGAGCAGATGCAAATACTTGCAGATTCTGCTAGGCACTGAAACATATTTGATCTCACCTTTGGTTTCTTGTAAGAATATAGTTATAGTGAAGGTTGAAATACTAAAAATCCAAGAAGAAAAAGGCTTAGATTACCATAGGAAAGGGATAAAGAACCAACAAAATAAAGAATTCAGAAAAGCATGCAATAGCTTAGAAGCAAGGAGGGGAGAAAAAAAGAATCTGTAAAGCAATCGAATCTCCCCATAAACACACAAATACTACAGCAGATCTACTAGAAAACATATAAAAGGGCTTTTATGAGAAAAATGGTGAAGATACTGCAATGAGGTATAAAACATAGATTGGGGCTCTTGGTGACTAACCTTACAAGATTTATACAGAGAATTCATGAAGAATGGTTTAGACCTGGGTGGAAAAGAGAGAAGGGCTAAAGCTGCTTACTTTCAGTTTTATGTACAGTTCAGAAGATGAAGCAGTATCAAGCTGCAGGCACTTAAAAGTGAAAACCAAAACCCATTAGAAATAGGGGAATATAACCTCCTGGAACATTATAGTTGTGAAGATGGGAATCCCATGGGAAAGCTTCTATGGAGAACAGAGCACCTTCTTTCACAGTAGGCAGTGTTAGTCTGAACAGAACACCATCAGAAACGAAGATAATATAGGGCAATATGGTAATAGACTCCCAGTGGGAGAACCATGTGTCTGTTCTGCTTTAGGAGGACATGCACACTCACTCCAGAGAGGAGGCAACACAGGAAAACAGCAGGACAGGCTGTCAGCTCTGACTCCAGTGGGGTACAGGAGGATCTTCAGCTCAACAGAACGTATGATACTTTCTCATTTTCTGTAACAGAAACTGAAAATGGGCCTCCCTTGATGGCCTATGGGAAAATGCAAACTATATGCAATCTGACACACAGGTTTATTTGTGGTTTTCTACTTTTCCTACCTCTCTATTGCTGGACTTTTGGATACTAGAGGTTGGCTTTCAGGGCAAGGCAAATAGCAAACAGCTTCTGGACTGGGACAGTTCAACACAGCAGCGTGAATTAACAGCCCGAATAAATATTCTAATTTTATACAGAAACCAGTTTTACTCTCATCTATAAGAAGCTATCAGTGTTTCTCATTACTGCTTTAGGAGTTTTTCTTCTTTTATTTTTGTAGCTACAAATTTTTTCAGTTTCTTTGAAGAGCCTCCTTTCCCAGTTGGCATGGCTTTCTAGACTGTTTCCAACTTCCTTATCCCAAGAAACAGCAGGTGGTCTCTATTGTAATGGGATTCTCTTACACAGAATAGAATTAGTACAGTGTCTTACTTAATTTTCCAGTTACTTCTGGAACATAATGAGATACATGAGAACATTGAAGACATGTCACTAAGGATTTTTGTGCAGCAAGTTGTGCTATGAGCAGTGGTGACTTTCCAAAGGGAGGTTTGCTGCTGCTGCTGCTGCTTTCTGTCTGGCTGCTTGAGAACCTCCTGCAATAGAGAAGCCACTGAGGGAGGCAGCAAAGAAGCAACACACAAGCACAAAACACAGCAGACTCTCTCAGTCACATACACTGATAAACACACTTGTCCCATTTGTGAACAGCTCTCCAGTTCCAAGTGTGTGAGCCTGATTTGCTTCCATTTACTCTCCCAATGGTGGCTTTCTTCAGACCCATCCCTAAGACCCTACAAGCATTGAGGCAAAGCTAACTAATCAAACACAATAATCCAGGGTGGTTTATTTTTTAAATCAAGAAACTGAAATTAATATTTATATTCAAAAATTTTTACCTCTTTCACTGACCCCTCTTTTATTTATTTTTGACTATTTCTCTATATTCACAACCATGCTACTATATTAATCAACAGTAGGTTGTTTTCTTGTGTGTGTTAGAATTACTGTCATAAAAAGGACAGAAGAGAAATTTTATATCTCAATTGTAAAATCTCTGGAAAAACTGTATTTTCCTGTTGAATATTAGTGAGCAAAAAGTCAAGGTATTTCACTCACAACACAGAATTGGCCCCAATAATTAAAAAAAAATGAAAAAATGCAATATTTTTGCTCATACACACAATAACAAGGTTGAATTCTATTCTCAGTTGTAACAAACTAAATACAGATGAACATCAATGATTAAATAATTCTAATAAAAATGGGGACAATACATCAGAAGCATCTCCTCTTGGAATGGAGGAACATAATAATTCAAGGCAGGCCTGAACAGCAAAATATATCAAAAGCAGATCCTTATTCCCCAAATTCCTTTAAAGTTTCTGCTAACTGACTGGATATTCAGAAAGTACCAGCTAGAGCATAACCACTTATATAAACTTCCAGAAAATATTCAATACCTGTAAATATTTTAGGATTGTGATACTGTATTGGCTAACCATAAGAAATATGAATGGAACAATGGTACAAAAATTGTCAGGAAAGGAAGAAGAGCCATTTCATAGTTTATTTAAAGCTGATCTGTAAGTACTGCTGTAAATCCACTGACTCACTACAATTAGGTAGTATATCAGGTGAGGACCTACTCCCAGATGTGTTAAATATGGTGACATGTCAGATGAATTTCACCCAGAAATTAGATGGTAAAACTCTATCAACTATCTTCCTAGAAAAGTGAAACTGAGGATTCAGTGGAATTAATTTAGTCCATATTTGAAAAATACTTTAAATGAGTATAGACATACATATGCAAACACACACAAATGCACAGACTTGTCAGAATAGAACACTGACAAACCCCTCACAGGACGCAATCACTGGGTGGTTTTTTTACTGCTTTGCATATGGAGATGAGACTGCCTTTGGCAATGTATCAGTTTTTGCATTGTGTATAAACATTTTTATATAAAGACGTGAATTTGCAGAGAGATGCACTATCTACAGTTGGAGATAAACTCCACCTTCCATCATTCTGCTTTCCCTCATCTGAACTGTCCATATTTTCACCAAATTTTGCACATCAGGAGTAATATCAACAGAGGAGAAGAAAGTTAGAAGTAGGGAAATTGCAGGCATGTTGCTGTGCTCACTTTTAAGCTACTTTTCTGTTCCTGAGTTCCTGTCATAGACTGCACAGATGTACAGGCATGGACATTTCAATTCACAAAGACTTGGTCTTCTGCAAGCTAGTGAGACTGCAAAGCAGAAAAAAATTTCCTCTGCATTATTTTTACATCTTCCACTGTCCTTCCACACAGCTTCCACAAAATTCCAGAGTATCAGAGTTGAATAACCAAGAAAATTAAAGCATGCTCACCCTGCAATGACTATATCTCCATTTACTGCAAACACACAGAAAGAATGGCCAAAATCTGCAGTTTAAACTGAGTGAAATGACAGTACATTTGTGAAACGAATTCCTCATCTTCTCTTTGAATGTACATAACAGATTTAATCAATAAAATAGCTGAAATTTTCAAAAGACATGTAAAATGGCCCATTTCCCTGTTGAAATCTCACTGGTTTAGTCCTTCAGTCCACCATCTAGTTCATTCAGCAGAACCTCAGGGGTACACACTGCACTGCAGGCTGGGCAAAGCAACTCCTGACAGCAGGCTGTGGATGTGCTAAAGGACTGAATACAGAAACAAAACAACTGCAGGCTTCATCTACCTGTGACAGACAAGTAACATCTGGCCTGTTGATCTGATCAGACACCACCAGGATTCCTGAATCACAAGTCCCTGTCCCTTTACAAGCACATGCACTATGCAGAATTTAATCAGCACTTGTATAGCTGCTCACTAGGAATCAAGACAATTCACTGAGGTTATCTTCTGCTTGACAATACTGTTAAAATACCTAACCTTTAAGATGATGCTGACCCAATAGTTTTCACTGCCATCTAAATCAGGCTTATCAAGTGCAAAGGAAATCAAAGCTGAAAATCGAGAGCCTGGCTGTGACCATGATGATGCAAAGAAGTTCTGAACAGACTTGCTCATGACAAAGGTATCTGAAAAAGTGGCTGACCAAACAGCCCCTAGGGATTCAAATCTCTAGGCTGGCACCAGCTGACTAATTCCTGCCAGACTGCACCCCAACACCTACATATCTCAGAGGTAACTAACTCGAATCATCAAGAAAGAAAAGATTTTAA
This sequence comes from Falcunculus frontatus, assembly GCA_013398115.1. Taxonomy (NCBI): domain Eukaryota; kingdom Metazoa; phylum Chordata; class Aves; order Passeriformes; genus Falcunculus; species Falcunculus frontatus. The sequence goes on from VZRV01002226.1 coordinate 3,546,551, forward strand.
TGGTGACCATTTTTCATATAATTGAGGTACTAGGATTATTATCACCTGATTGTTTAAGAGCTATAGAAATCACATACAAGTTTATATAAATGCTTTAGCAATATTTTTCTCCTTATTTAATTCAAAACTTACTTGGGTTAAAACCAAAGATCTCACTTGAATGACTTGCAGTTATATTGATTACATTATATGAACAGTATTAATTATGAAAAACATTAGGAGCTAAAAGAGCATTTCTACTGTTGTGCTATTCTGTGGTACACAGGCTGAATCATTAACCCAGTATTTAAAAAAAAAAAAAAAAAAAAAAAAGAAATGGAATCACTGTGATTAACAAAAAACCCAAAAAGCCAAACCAACTAACCAAAAAAACCAAACCCAAACAATAGGAAGCAAACGAATTTGGAAAGAGAAGTAGAAGGAAAAATATAAAACAAGAGCATTTATTGAGAAGAAGTATTTACTCCTTCAATTCATTCTTCAAAGTTTTCTGACTGTTGAATAGAAAATATTTACTGATTTTTCTTTTCCACAGGGAACCACAAGCATAAAACTGACAAAATGCACCATAATGTTCAGTACCCCAAATATCATCTCACCCAATAAAGGAAGAAGAACAGTCTATCTATTCAGCCAGTTTCATTAGTCTAGAGATACTGATAGTGTCATTTCTTCTGGCTGCTTCCACATACATGATGAAAGTAAGGGTCTTTAACAATCCCCCCTCCCCCCCAAAATTAAGTTTTAGCCAAAAATGTTTACCAATAGTATCATTTGTTCTGCAAACTGTGTTAAAAATTGCAAAGCAGTTTTTACTCAGGTCAGTCCATCAATTACTCTCTTATACCTTTCTCACTAGAAAGGAATTTCAGTACTGAAATGCCTCTCACCCCTCAGCATGCCAGATGAAAGACCTAGTAAATAAAGATTTTACAAGTCTTGGATATTAGTCCGATGAGATACTATTTCTAACAGCTTTGGAAGCATTGACGTGTAGTAATAATGTGTTCCTGGTCCTGCCAGCATTTTCACGCTAAATGAATTTTTGTTTTGCTCCCTAAGATTATACATGCAACTAATAACAGGTGAATGCTCACTGTGCAAAACTGAGATATCTGTGCATTAAGTCAGTGAACTCTTTTCACCCTGTCAGGTAAGAATAGTTTCCAATTGTTTAGCACACACGCAGAAGTTAAAAAATAGAACGTTTAATGGGAAGAAAAAAGACATCTTTCGAATTCTGAATGCTCACTGCCTGGTTCTCAGAATCTCCTGTTCTCCTGTGCAGCAGTTTTGGTATTTTCTTGCTTTAAGGAAGAAAACATGCTTTCCAAGGACAATACAGAGGGGCTAAGAAGGCCGCACTTAATTGGAACACTAAATTTACTCGAAGTGTCTCTGGATGTCTGCCAGATTCTTTTCAGTGACGCTTACTGCAATCTTTAAGAAATAAAAACATATAAATAAATGCCAGTGCACCTCCCAAAAAATTAAATGCAACATACTCACATTTAATATACAGAAACAGATCAGTACCTTCAAAAGCTATTGAGACAGAAATGTCATTACATTTTAAGCTTTTTTTTTTTTTTTTGGTGGGGGGGGGAGAAGCTTCCAAATCACTTTTACAAAATCTAGACTGTGTTAATGGAAAGTGTATCTTTAAGAAAGCACAAAAACCAGAAAAGTAGATTTGAAAAATTCTGCCAGCTCTGAATAGCAAAAATCCAGAGTCTGAAGACTGGCCAGCTAATCATTTAGTAATTCTAGCCTATTGTTATAAATTCCATTGTCAAGACTATTCAAACGGAGCAATAAAAAAAAGTGCATATAAAAGTAAAAAGTGAAAACTCCTTACTTCAAACATCATTCTGCCGCATTAGTCTCTTACAGAGAACTAAAAAAACAGTACTGATGACTACAGTGCATGGACCTGTATTTACAAAAAAGAAAAAAAGGGAGTTGAGGGACTCTCTAAAAAAGCCCTTTTTTATCATTACCTGAAGCTTCATTCTTTTCCATAACAGTTCTACAATATAAGAAAGATTGTTTATCTCATACACATCAAAACATTAAAATATAGTCAAATACAAGAAGGAGCCTGCTTCAAATACAGACACACAATTTTAGGTGAAGCCTGGGATATTTACATAAATTTATAAAGCATTTGACACTTGGGTTTTAAACAGTCTTTCAGACCCTATATTTAAACAAAGAATAAATACATACACTAAACACCAGACTGGAGTCACACTCACATCTCATTCCAAAACAGATCAAATTTTGAGTTAGATGTGGTATTATGACAAGTTTTTGTGACACTTCTTGCAGTCGCTAAGACTCATGGACTTATCACTTTGTCAAGGCAGTTAAAAAAAAAGAACAATAAAAGCAAAAATATATCAATAGACAAAAAAGTGCATATGGCCCCACAGGTAACAATCTCCTCCTCATCTCCTCTCAAAAAGTATGGTTGTACAGTGTCACAGTTTATAGAAATGCCAAAATAATACCATGATTATCTGGGTTATCTGCATTTTAAATAATGTAGTGTTCATATTTTAGAAGATGTGTAAGTTAGAATTTTTTTTTTTTTGATAACCATTATGCATTCAGTAGTCTGGTCTTTTCAGAAAAAGCGTTTTCAAAGACATTAGTTTCTCTAGAACCAGAACTTGATGGACACTGACAACTATTTTTCTTACACTATAAGCTTCTTCTCAATGCAGGAATATATAACTTTTTGTCATCTCTGTCTCCATTATCTGTTTCAGTAAAATGATTTACACTGGGTTCTAGTGAACAGAGAGAAAAAGGAGAAAAAGAAATAATAATGAACCAATTGCTTATATCTTTGATCATTTCATTGACCCAGAAATCCTTTAAGCACAGATGCAATTTCAGGCACATGAATAGTACTATGACTCCAATGGAAATTGCTCCTGGAAGTGTAAGAGTAGAAGGCTTTGTCTAGAATAAAGACTAAAAATCTTAAGCACTGAGAAAACTGTAAGGATTTAATGGATTTTAAGTAAAAAGAAGTCCTCATTTTTTCTCATATACTTTTTATGCACTTTATAAATACTTTTTTTAGGTAATAAAAGCCTGCAACTTCTCTTTCACTTAGAAAAGTTGCATTGAAGACTGACTAAAATGCCACAAAAACTTATACCAACAAGGACTTAAACATCCAAACAAGTGTAAGGAAACAAGACATTAATTTGTACATAGCCTAATATTAAATACACTTCAGATTAGAAAAAAAAAACTCCAACAAACACAAAAACCCAACCAACAACCAAAACCCAGATTCCAAATCCTAAGACATTCCTTCAGTTTGGAGTGGAACTCATGCTCATATAGGGTTGCTGTAGTTAATCTGAAAATGAGAAACCAGACTGGATATATGTACAAATGAAAAACTTCTCATTTACTCCACTCTCCTGCCTGTTTGGGTGGAGGTCAAAGAAACTTGTGACATTAACACCGTCATCCAGTAAAATCACCTGAGGAATCATTAAAATGGCCCATTAAAATGAAGGTGGCCAAGAAATTTTAATCTGCAGGAGATAATATATGTTTTAAGCCTATAACGAGGCTTAAAGATGGACAACTGCTTGCACCATATAAAATGAAAAAAAATTTTCAAATTGAATGAAAATTGCATTGAAATACCTCTTGAGAATCCATCTGTCAGCCTTTTAGAATACAATTCATGCTTCAACACAGTCTGAAGAAAGGACAATGCAATCTATAAAAGCCTTCACTTGTTTGTGGACTTCAGTAATTCTTCGAATTCTGGCCATTCAGCACTTCACATGTTGAGCACGCATTGACCCAGATCAAGTAAAGTGTGCTTTTTAAATTTTGATAATGAAAAAATTATACATTTACAATATGATCTTCAGGGCTCAAGAAATTGCCCTGCATAGAATTTTATTCTTGCAATTTATTAATTAGCCAAAAATATATTTTGTATACAACCACTGACTTCATAAAACCACCACTTACATTTATTAGTTTTAGTAGAACATATTCTTTAATGGTGTATCTTAATACAGTTAAACCAACACAATAGTTCATATTTCACCCTGAGGCTCATTACATTGCTAATCTCAACAATAAAGGATGGCAGCAGTTAATTCTTATGTTTTATGTTTTGAAGCACTTTTATTATTTGTCTTCTGGGAAAAAAAACCCCCAAAACCTTCCAACAAAATATAAGGTGTTTTAACAATTACATGTAGTTTCCTATTTCTTTACAGAGTTATTAAAATCTGAATGAAACCTTGGTCCTTTACTATTGAGCCAACCCTATGCTTGGTGAATTCTTCACACCTTGCAGAACTGTGCTACACAAAATACTTTCCTCCCAAAGGTGTACTATCATATTTTAAGTGTTTAATAAAACACTCAATTTGGCTAGGGCTTCCTTCCCACTCAAAGTTTTTAAAATTTTACTTTTGACCTAATTGTACTTTGCTACTTAACATATTTGCATGAAAGACACAAATGTATTTTATAAGGACAGTAGTTTTTAGAAAAAGAGATGCTCCTTCAACTATGATCACTGCATATTGCTGTGTAAGACTGTTACATTTTTCTAAAGCCTCTTAGGCTATTTCTTGAATGTAGAAAATCTGACATAGATAGTCTTTGGCTTTCTAGCCACACCATCACCACATTTAAAAGGAAAGAACAAGATGAGGGGAATACAGATCATTTCCACCTAAAAGTAAAATAGTTGTGTACGAATTAGTTTTAAATAGAACATCACAGTCTATAAGTAAGAATGTGTCAATGAGAGTACAAGAATATGAGGACAAATCATTTAGCTGATAAAATGCTTTGAAGGAATGTCTTTGCTGTAGTACTATCAAAGCTGGCAAACAGTGTTTTCTTTTGAGAGACTGAACCTTCCCAGTGGTAGGCAGGGTTTTGATTTAGATCATACATGAAAAAAAGCCAAACCTGACTGAACCGAGAAAAGGGTGGGCAACCGTCGCCAAAAAATGTCACAGAAGGAACAGGCACACTGGAAAAACATCCCGTTCTTAATAAAGGAGGGTTACAGACGTTATTAGGAGACTGGAGAATCTCTCTTACGTGGAAAAGCTGGTCCTGTTTCCCTGGAAAGGAGATCTTATCGGTGCATACAAGTATCTTAAGAGCAGTTGTGAAGAGGATGGGCCAGACTTTTTAAGTGGTGCTCAGCAACAGGATAAGGGCAACGGACACAGAGTGAGAGACAGGAAGTTCTATCTCAATACCAGGAAAACTTCTTTACTTTGAGGGTGACAGAGCACTGGAACAGGCTGCCCAAAGATCCTAGGCAATCCTATTCTGTTCTAGGTAAACCTGCTTTAACAGGGGTTCGGACCAGATGATCTCCAGAGATCCCTTCCAACCCCAAAAATTCTGTGATTCTGTGATTTTGTTACTGTGAATAAAGAAAATATTTCTTGATTCATTAAATATATAATCACAGTAGTAAGCAATTGTACCTATTGATCTTTCACACTGGCGCAAAAAATACACTTGGCACAAAACAGACTATCACATATGGGCTGTCAGTTGCAGCTATTGACAACTGGAGAATTTTATGGTACTCAAATATAACTACAAAAATAATTTACTTACTTTCTCATTTTAAAATCTTTATCAAACAGATGTATTTGGAAATACTCAGACCTCTGAATACATACCTCTGGTACAAATAATCATCACAAAGGGAAAAGACCTACTGAAAGTTATAGCTCAGCTTTTTCTTTATTAAGTGCCAGCAGCACTGTACAGAAATCTGCAACAGGCACACGCTGTGCTGCCTCACTCATAGTCCCCCCAGACTAATAGGCAGGGGGCAAGTATTTGTGGAAAGCTACTCACAGCTTCAGCACTGTGGCCAAGTGCTCAGCTGTTAAGGGCTGTGTTAAGTCAGCAGGGAACCTTCAATTTCACACGTGAAAGGATGAAAGGGTAATTTCTGTGCCAAACCGAGGCCTCGAATTAAGAGTCTGGTGCATCTCTAATTCTATTTGACATGAAACACTCTCTCAGAAGGGTTAGGCTGAATAAGTATATTAAAGTGAGCTATATTTACTAGACTATGAATCAGAAACTGGAAAGACAGGCCCTGTAGGAAAACAAATTTTCTTCATTACTCCCAAAGGACTGGGAAAGAAAGAATTGCCAGAATTTAGCATTCAGGAAATTAGATTCAAATGGACCAGTTAGTTCTTAACAGATATGCACAGATCCAAAAACAAGGACTCAGATGGCAGCATGTCAAAACAAAGGTGCATCAGATTTTTAGTTCAGAATCTGCCCCAATTAAAGACAATCTGGTAAATACAATGCCCAGCTAGCACATGAAGGTAATGCTATAAACATCTGCACTGTCTGACCAGGTGACTAACAAGTAGTGAAAGCACAGCATAGCGAGGAAGTTTTCACTAAATCACTCCTGTGAAGAACCTCCTAGCATGGAAGAAGTAAAGAAGCACAATACATACTATATTAAATACTGGCTACATAAATGTCTATTAAAAAAAAAATGAAGCCCCCACTGTTTGAGAAGACCACAAGTATTCCCTAGTCAAGTAGTCTAAAAGTTCTGTTTGCTTTCAGACTTGTGTTTGGCAAAGTATTAATGTAAGTCACCTAAAATCAAATTTTCAAATAACAGCTCCAAAGTTTGCCTTTATGTAATAATTAATTGTCATGCACACCATGTGCATGAGAATGCATATTCTATATTTTCAGACATCTGTAAAATCTTTACATCAGAAGGATTCATCTGTATGTAGGAAAATAAGAAATTCTTGAGATAAACTCTTGATGTTTTAACTGGGGTTGTTTACACAGCAAATATACAATCAGAGTGCCAGAGAGACCTCTTGTAATCCTTTTCCACTTGCCCACGGAGTGCAAAACTACCAGTAGGTAGAATGAAACCTAACAGTATCAGTTCATAGAAATAATCAACTAATCCAAACAGATATATGTAAAGTCTTACTTGTGTGCATTGCAAAGTCTGGCATAGGAGGAAAATGGAACGCAAGATTATTATTTTTTTTAATTTTAACTTTAAACTTGCTCCCTGTAGGAACTACGAAGCTATCCAGAGCTGGAAGCTTTCTTTGTATGAAGCAGCAAAAGGCTGTCACGTAGATCTCCTACTCAAAGCATTTAGAGAGACAACTTAGCAGCTTCTGGTTGCAATTTGTTACCAACGGTGAAACAGCAGTATAGTTGAGGCTTCCCAGACACCAGACTTCTAAAAGTCATTATATGGTTGACTGACATGGCAAAGGGTCAAGCAAATGCTCACCTTTACAGATTTGCTATAAGAAATGAACTATTATACCCTTTTCTCTATGGAATGCTCTTTTGTCCCCTTTCCCCCCAGCTTGTCACAACCCAGCACTTCTGTCACTTTCTCTTCTGAGCTGCATGTCATTCAAAAGACCCTAGAATGCAGAAGAAATCCAAGCTTTTAACTCTACTCGTGCCCTGCTATTTTTGCTATTCTCTAGCCCAGACCCAGAAAAGACAATGCAAACAGAGCCAAAGCCTTTTTCTATAGCAGTGTGAGGTAACTAAGCCCCACTCTGACTCTGAGATGCAGTAATTAGCAGAGACAGCCTCGAGTGTGTCACCATCCTCAGAATCAGGATAATGCCTTCCTCTGCTTTCCAGCCACTCACTTGATATGTCTTGCCTCTCAAAGTAGCTGCTGAAGCACATTAGAAAGACAAGTGCTACTGCCACAGCAAATGACTAAGAGATGAAGCTACTGCTCCCTTCTTCCCAGGGAATACTTGGATGTTACATAGTTATTTATTCCTTTCTAAACCTTATTTCTAAATCTGCAATAGAAAAAGCTCTTTAAAGAATTAGTCAAGCTCAGCAAAAGCACTAGTTATGACAGCAGTGTGAGTGTGGGGTGCGTACCTGCAGAGAGACCTCGGTCCCATCTCAGGTGGTATGAGAGTGACTGACAGAGTGGATCCGGGATGGCTGGACAGGGAAGTTTCATTAACACGTTAAAAAGGAAAGAAGTGGTAATTGCCAACAGAATGTTTCTTTTTTCAGGGGCCATTAGTGCCAAAATAATAAAGATGAGGAATTCTTTAAAGAACATTTACAGATACAGCAAAACACTAGGAGACTGTTTTTCAAGGTCAATAAGCAGCCTACTGCTACTACCTATTCTACAGCTGAAAAATCAGAATATATACATCAATAGAATTTGAATTTGTGACACCTGAAATGTGCAGCAAAATTCCTTCTTCCAGCCAGAAAGAAGGCCTATGAACTACAATTCATCAATACCACACTGACAAAATGCTTCCTGGTAAAACTCTCAGCTCTTTACAATACGTTTTCCTATTTCAGAGCTTAGAAGGGAGATCCTCGAACAGGACATAATGCTTTTACTTTTTAGCATTGTCTCTAACTGCTGGGTGAGATCTACAGTGCCTGAAACAAAGAGCAAATGTGGGCAGATCTAGCTACCAAGGCACTTTGGCCACCAAAGCAGGTTAGCTGCTTTTCTCCTCCCACACAAATCTGTGTGATGCGCAGTGGTCTCACCCCAGGTCTGCTACTGCAGTTGTCAACTCCTTTCCTCTTCCATTTGATGCCTCAGTTGTTCTACCTTTTCTGCACAAAAAGGGAATCTCTGCTAAGTTCCCAGAATATAAGTTTGCCTGATGGATTTTTACCCACTGAAAAATTATCACTGAAGGATTTACTAGCAACACTTGCACAGTATATTTGGTCAAAGGTCAATGAGGCCATGAAACTTTGTGGTAACTGAAATGCTGATCAGTTACTGTAGGGAACACGCTATCATGCACATAGATCAAAAGTCAATCTAAAACAAGGGGAGAGCTTTTCTTCATTAAGTTTAGTCACACAGTGAAATGAGATAAAAAAACCCAAATTAAATTCTTGCTTACCTGGCCTTGCCATTTACCCAATATGATATATTATTTATTTAATAGTGTAAGTCACTCATAATGAAATTAGCTTTTGCCCTTCACCCAAATAGAGAAAAACCTTACATTTTTATTTTCTTGTTCTATAAAAGCATGCTTACGACAGGCAGTAGGTAAGTTCTTTCAGTTCATTGCTGACTCATATGCCAAACAGAATCATTAAATGAAATTGTTTATGAAGAGGTTGAATTTTAAGTAGTATATTACAGCTGTAAACATAACCCAATGAATTCATGCTATGCAATTCACTACAAATCTGCTAGGCAATCAAAATTCAATAAGATTTAATCCACGGATGTTCAATAAACATGTCAAAATAACGTTTATAACAAATAACTAGAAATCACTATCCTTTGTCTACCAAGGAAGGTATTTATTTAAGGTGAACTTATCAAAGCCAAGAACCCACTGTACAAGTTACACAATTATTTTGACTAATTCCAGTACTCAATTTGACTTCCATTTTAAAATCTGGAAACTCTTTAATTAATTTTTATTAGCATTAGCAACATTTTCAACTAGGATGTTTTATAAATGATGACTTTTCAATAGTCACTGGTACTACAACTCACACAACTGTTCAAGTGAGATTTGAATAGTCTTATTTTAAGAAGGCTTAAACTTGTGGTGTTAGTCCAGAAGCATCCAATACAACTGCAAAGAAAGCACTTAGGTGGTATAATCGCTCCGTTTTCCATTTCATGTTTTCAACGTTTAAATGAGGGGGAATAGATGATTGTAAGCGAATTTGTTTGTATTGACCAAAACCACTTAAGAATTGTGAAAACCTTAATTAAGAACAGCTCGCAATGTTCAACAAACTACATTTTAGAGAAATCATTAAATTTAAATGAAAGAATGAGAAAAGAAAAAAAGAGAAACCAGATGAAACAACTCAGTAAAGTAGAAAAACATAATAACTACTTGACCTTACATAAGAGAATATCATTATCTTAGAAGTGGTAAAAAAATTTGGAGACAATCTTTCCATACCACTGCTGGCGAGAACAGATTCTGCACAGACCTTATTTTGCTATATTGCACTGAAATACTTCAAATAACAAACTCAGACAACATGGCTCTTGTCTACACTGAAGTTCGGAGTGGGTCAGCATAACAAAAATATCCTGACATTTACTGACACTGTTGCTGAAAAATGAATAAATAGCCTATTAACAGAGAAGTATGGGAATATATATTCTCTCCCTATCCCATTTGGTTCTGAAACAAATTTCATATTAGAATTTACTCCGTAATTACAAAATTATTTGTGGTCTTTGGAATGTGATAAATGTAGATGTTGATATTGAAAGTGTTCACTCGGCCTCAAACTTCAGACCAGACTGTGCAACTTACTTCTAGGATTACTGACAACTCACTCCCTTTGCAGGTCCTTGGGAACATGAGCTGGGCAGACGAAAGAGCTTATATGATTCAACTCATGTGCAAACAGGGAAAGGAGGAAATTGGCAATATTTAGTAACGTCAGTGATACCACTCATTACAACAGTGATGCAGTTTATTGACAGGCCTGCCTCAAGCAGCCAGGCCAGAAATCCAATTGTACATCTCAGATTTTATAAATTATATACTAGAAATACAACACACTGAATTAAGCATTTAGAAAGTAAAACAGGCCACTAAACCCAAAGCACTTCAGCCTGCTATGCAATTACGCTCTTTTGTTCTCAGCAGGTTTCTGCACGGCTCTGGTTCGAGAGCATCCGCAGGTCTGACAAAAGCAGACTCACACCTATGGGAGATGAACAGTTTGTCAATCCCACAGCCTGCATATCTCTCTGTTAAAAAATTTCCCCTCCAGTCTTATTTCCAAGTGTAGTCCATAATTAACTTAAGTGGCACAACATGATTAACAACTCTTCACAGGGAAAGAATATGTTTAAACGTTTTAAACAGCAATTTCTAATTTTTCAGTGACAGTCTTGGTCCTTAAATTTATTTTTGCTCACAGTCAATTGAAGGCCCAAATAATAGAATTTAAAAAGAATTAATTAGTTAAGCAGGTGTATCCAGTACTTTGCTACTACCATTCCACATATAAAATTAGAAACAACCCTTAATAAGAGCAAATTATTGATAGAAAAACTGGCACTGGCAGGAGACAGTAATCCTTTATGGAATGTCAAACTCTGTGTGTGAGAAATATGAATGATTTTCCTACTCCAACTTTGGAATAGACAAATTAGCGCATAGCCTGTGATATGACAAGGGTATATTATTAACTATTCTATTTTGTATTTTTCTTTTTCAATCTACACATAGCAGATGGTAGCTGTTAACATGTCAGCACTCATAACTAAATCAGATTCAATATCACATCTCAAAAAAATTTAGAAAGTAATTTCTTTGCTGAGCAATGTATCTTGGTTAAAGAGATGTTCATGTGAAATTTAGTAAATTGTTCTGATTAAACAAATAAAAATTGAAGTGAAAATTTTCATTTAAAATACTTGAAATGCAACAGTTATCTTGATTTGAAGTTTACTTTTGTTACTATAAGAGAGAGAAGGAGTATTTTCCTTCCTGTGAAATTAAATGTTTTATGTAAATAAGCCAATTTTATGTAATGTTTTACTCATGTTTTCAAGCTGGTTTTCCAACACTCTGATTTAGTAAAAAATCAGTAACAAAATGGAACTATCCATTCAGATTTACCCACCACAACAACCCTTTCAATAAAATTCAAATTGTAAGATTTGAATATGTGAGGATATGAATAGTAGTAAGGCAGTGTACCTTCTATCTTTTGATAACTTGTCTACATAGCTGACTCTAAATCCAGTGTTTCTCTAGTAACTGAGGCCATCAGATCCTAAACTATATGTTTAAGTAATGCACCATGAAACAATTACCTGAAGCAGTTCTCTTAAAAGTTTTTTGTTGGGACCCTGTTAAGGCTTGTTATGGCACCAAGTGGTTATTCCAAGAAGAAAGCTTTCTTCACTGAAATTTAATACACTTGATTCTGATGTTGAATCTCTCTTTAAATAATCAAAAGAGCTCTTAAAATTTTATCTATTTCTTACCTATTTTATACTCCAAAAAATATTACCCCATCTTCTGAAAGAGTATAAAATTATCAAATGCTTCCTTTCACCATCACTTCCAGAACAATTTCTTATTCTTCCAGCAAGCACAGGGAAGATTAAAATTTTTCTTCAAATTAACTCAGATTTGTATTACTCAGAAGGATACTTTCTTTTCCTAATAGCTACATCAGTTATTCCACAAGGTTCAGTGTGCTCATTAAGCCTGAGCACACTTTACAACTACAATCACAGTGTAAATCATAAGAATTATGAAAATCTAGGCTGTTTAAATCTCACAGCAAGAAAAAGCAATTTATAGGTGCACAAGCATATCATTTTACAATTAAAACAACATTTTACATATTACTCTTCTGATGGACTTAAAGGTGCATCTGCCATTCTATAGCTAAAGAAACTTTATTTTAGTTACTTTTAATTGGTCTATTTAAAGGTTTTGACCTTTGTAACTTATGCTTTACTAGAGAGTCAGGAATAACCTTCTGGACTCCATTAAAAGTTTATTCAAGTAAAATTCAGATATATACTATACCCTACATTGAGATATCATATTTCAAATATTTCAAATTTTATTTGTACATTTTTTACACATTCCTAACAGATGTTACAAGAACCTTGATTTTCTAATCAACTTCCTTTTAATACAGTGCTTCCATTCATATCAGAATTAAATATTGAACTTCTACAAGCATTTTTGGTGCAAAGAGCCTTTTAAAAATTTTTTAGACTGTGAATAAATCTAGCGAGCAAGGAAGAAGACAACAATTTACTTTCAAAAACCAAACTTGGTTATGGCTCACGGTGCAATGTAAGAACATGTGTACAGAATTAATCAACACCTTGACTTAACTGTCTTGTCTTCAAAAGCCATAAAGAGATGTCCAGGGAAAAGTAAAGAAGAAAAATAGGGCAAATGTACACAATACTTCTCTCAGTGCTCTTTGAGACTAACCATTTTTGTTAAAGGTAGTTTGAATGAATTTTCCAGTCTTACCTTGAAGCCATTTACACTGTATCAAACACAGAATTGCTCACTACATTACACAGCTGCATGACTTGTGTTTCATAAAAAAAACACCCTTCCTTTGGTTTGCTTACAAACCAGCTTCTACCAGATTCCACTGATATTCTCTATTGTACAAAATACATAATGCTTATTAAAGAATGGCTCCTAAATATATTCCCCTCATACATTCATGTGAGGATGTGCAAATACACTTAATAACTGGCAGGCAAGTTTGGACTTTGTGATACCTACTTATCATCAAGACATGTTTATAACAGTACTGTTTATAACAGTACATTTGAAACAGAAAAATGCTAAATTATATTTCAGTACATTAAAAAACATGCATAATAAATTACAGGAATTCAGTTAGTATTAGGAATAGTAGAACAGTTGTTCTAAAGGAGAATTCTATGCAAACATGCCATGGTTTAGGAATAGCACTCCCTAATTCAGTGCCCTCACTGAGACTCTCCCAAACCACATGCTGCTCTCTCGCTTCCCCTTCCTGCTGAGCAGGATGGATTTGACAACTGGAGGCACTAGAGGTGAAGATCATGGGCCTGAGATAAGAAAAATCTACGGAAAAGAGCAGCGAGGTAAGAAAACAAACAGTAATGGCAACAACATCAGTAACAAGAGGTGTAAGACAAAGAAATTATTTACATGGAAAGCTCACATGATAAACAAACACCAACTGGGAACCCCTTTTCCCCAGAAGAGAGAGACCATGACATGAGGTGATAACAAGAGCAGGGCCTCAGCCATGCCCCTCCCAGCTCCTGCAAAAAATTAATCCTGTCCTAGCAGAAACCAGGATACATTACCCTGAAATGCAAGACTTACTTTAAAAGCTTAAGTGACTGAACACTTAAGGCAAATATCAAAATCAACTGATATGATTTTGAATGTATTCTTCGCAAAAAAATTTAAAAATTCTTGCTGCTTTTGAACGATTCCACATCCCTTCCTTTAAGTGTTGCTTCAGGAAAATAACCCTGTGAGGCTGAAATAAAAGTCTGTGCTGTCACCATCTATGATTACAGCTCCATAATCACAGTTACAGACTTTGTACTCCTGTTGCATTATCTTGCTGTTGCTTGCTTGGTCAAGAAAATTAAGAGTAAAACTTTAAAAAATAAAATTAAAAAGCCCAATAAATCTCAGAAACTCACTTCATAAAAGGAAAGTGTGTGTATGTTTATAAAAACATAGTAAAAAATTTAAACTTTGAGTATTTGATCTTTCTTTTGCATTAATTTAACTTACATAGCTATGAGCTGATACCACTAAATTATCCACCTCCAAAGTACATAGTTATAATATGAGGAGGTTTTTTGGCACACATGACTGCAACAATTATGAGGGGTGTCTGGCCAGCTCTGCTGTCCAAGAGAGATGCTACTGAACTGCCAGGGAAACTTGGCATTCAAAGTGAGACAGAAATAAAGTACTTCAGAAAATTCAATCAAAATACTGGGAAAATGCCCATAGCATTCAGTCACCTCTCTTTTAAAGAATTTAAAACAAATATAAAACTCTTTACATACACCTAATAAATTATATGCTATAACTACTTGGCAGTTACAGCTTAAACAATGAAAGTCAATTTATATATATATATATATATATATAAAAGGAGCTAAAGTCGTATAATTTTATGAGTGCCATTTATGCTAGAAAATCCGTGATATAAAAGATCCTCCATACGGTTTCCCTCCGAAAATAAAAAAAAAAATCCAACACACAGCTGGAGGTTTTCTATCGCTTTTGGCTGTGTACAGAGGAATGTGTTTTTATTTCTTCTCAATTGTTACAAGTTAGAATCGAGTGGATGAAATAGTAATTTTCATCATTCTTTGCATTATACTTTTTTTTGACTCATTGTCTGCTTTAGTTTCACTCTGTCTCATATATACATGTAGGTGATACACCTACATATATTTTTTGAGGCTTCCATATAAGCAAGATCTGCTTATCCTATACTGATTAAGTTGAATATTTTTGTTAAAAGAAACACATCTGTCCTTTGTGAACTGCCTTGTTGCAAAGAATTCATTTGTTTTTCCAGGTCATTTCTCCAATAGTCAAGATGTTTTAAAATTGAAGTTGTGCAATCAAACCTGCTTAGGTTCCCTCACAGCTTTTACCTGTCACTAGATTCAACAGGCACATGCTCTATTCCATCTTCCAATAGCAAAAATACACAATGTTATCAGAGCCAGAGAACAACCATATGGAGCTGCACACACCTAACTATTTTACATAGAAGCCACTGAGAATCATTGCAAGCGCAGTTGCACATACAAGAGTAGTTTCACCTATGAGTTACTAATTTATTCAACTATCATTTATGGGTTTTTAAACTGAAAACCATGCCTTGACACTCTCAGCCAGAGTGGAAATGATTCCTATCTAAAACTCTACCAAAATGTAGCAACACGAACTGTGAACCGATAGCAGCTTCAGAAATATTTAGACCAGGAATAAAGCAGAAAAATAAAATAGCTTAATCCCATGCAAAAGAAAGTAGTGTACAGGAGTCAACATTCATATCACTTACAGAAAACACACATACTTGTTCCATTCCTAAACATATTTTTAAGGTCTAAATATTTCAACACTATTCCACTATGGAGAGAGTAAGGATCAATAACCTACATCACCAGACATGGCACTGACGTATGTTCATGATATAGTAGGACGCACATATTGGATGATATTTTTCCACACACAACCCTGAATTTCTTGAAAAATTATATTTGCAAAAAATAGAAATTTGGAACTTAAATGTATTTGACACACCCAAATTCCTGCTAAATTGCTGCTTGCTCCCTGTTGGTGCATTTCTTCCCTCAGATATTCTACTTGTAGCTAAGTTATTCACTACTGAACCAGGCATTTACCCTCTTGTTATTACCAGCACATGTACACAGGCAAGTTACTTTAATTGCACTTCCAAAACTACCTAAATGAAAACCAGAACCATGAAAAAAAAGTGACAGAGGAAAAGGAGAGCCCAAACAGCAGAAGAGCTCCTCAGGCTGGCACCAGTTAATATTTCACTTTTTTTTTTTCTTTATAAACATGACCTTGTCTTTTTTTTTTGTTTTGTTTTTGGACATCATCCCTGTCTCAGTATATTGTTTTGTCAGAGCCTGAAGTGCAGATGATCTGTATCCCAATTAAATTTGCATGTGATGAATACATGTTCAGAAATATTCCAGATCTGTAAGACTGATGTAATTTTTATGATTTTAATAATAATAACTCAACTTTATTGACTTGTACATTTGTGAGGAAACTAATTAACTTTTAAATGTAATGTCTCCTTGTGGGAAAATAACTGTGTTAGAGATTGAAAAAAAATTATTTTTCAGAGCTGCCAACCATGATGGAAGGGTGGTGAAACTAACGAGAGTGAAGACAAACAGAAGCAACATTAAGCAAAATTTGGCTTTAATTCTGGTCATATACTTACAGACTCTCAAAGTCTACACTTCAATCCTATGAATGACTAGTACTTTTTGAAAAGGACAAATGTTTTTTAACAGTACTAGATTGAAGACTCTACTAAATAGAATGTGGACAGAGCCACATACACGGACAACACTTTAGAGTGTTGTTTGGTATGTTGTCCATGCATGTGGTGTTGTCCACATACATGGACAACATACCAATTAACATTCTAAAGAAAAGAAAAAAAAAAAACAAGTTTAAATATCAGTTTTCATCATGTTTCATTCATTACATATTTAGTAACACTTAGATGCTCAAATATTTATTATACTCATACCACATAGCACTAAAACTTTAGTTATACCTATAAAAATAAACGTCAATTTCCAACTTACATGTAAAATCAGTACGAAGAAAGAACAGAAACAGTTTCATAAAATTAATTCTCTAAACTTAAATCCTTGAACACTGTAGTACCAACATTGGAGAGTAATAAAAGTAACCACCCCAACCCTCACCCCCCGCCAAAAAAAAAAAACAACCAAAAAAAAAAACCCCAAATCAGTTAGACTTTCAAAACTTCTTGGGTGGATGCGGGGCTGAGGAGGATCCATTATAGCAACATATAAGGTGGAACTAATCAAGGTGGAGAAGTGTTTTAACAGGCACTGTGCAAAGGAATGAACAGCCCCTGCCATTAACATACAATTTCATCCAAAAGAATGGCCACTGAAGAGCTAAAATACTGTGACCAAAATCTTATACACAACAGGTCAGTGGCAAAGGTCACAACCGCCCAGAGCTGCTTGAATTCAAACTCAGTACTGTTCACAGGGACCACCCTCCTTGAACATCATATGCTGCTGCAAGAACCAGTCCACAGTTTCACCAGCATAAACTACAACTTCCGTGCTAGTCGCTGGCCTTCTCTAAAGCAGGTTTGCACCAATTCTGCTTGGTGCAACATAAATTGCAGAAACAATTGTTCTAATAACTGAGAGCAAATAAAACAATTCAGCACTAAATACTGAAGACAATACCTTAACTGCATATTTAAATGCACAGATGTTCTGTTATTGTTGTTGATATTCCACAGATGAAACAGATTATGCCCTCGCAGTTTATGTCACTAGTACTACTGTTTATATTGCACCACAATCATGTTCCCTGCCGAAAAATAAGAGCAGATCTTGCAACACTCATACAAATGCCTCCCAGCTATGAAAAGACAACTTGGGATCATCAGTACAGTCAAGGTAGAAACTTTCACAAATAATGAATCAATTCATTCATTTTTAAACTGTAAATTTTCACTACTCCAAACTGAACTAATTTGGAAGAGATAATAATTTTTTTTCTGTCAAAGATAAAAATAAATTTATCTTTCACTCAGATTTATGAGTAAGTTGCATAAGTTGGATTTGAATTATTCTACCAGTCCCATCATTTTGTGAGTTATATCATTGTCTTCCAGATAATCAAGTAAGATAAATTAATCCTTTCTTCTGGTACTTCAGCCATGGTAAAATGTGCATATGCAGTGAAGAGTAGTAAGATCATAAGAGAATTATTTATAAAATCTTATATTCTTTCACAATAGAGAAGAAAAAAAGAAAAAGGAAGGAAGTGGAACTCTAATGTAAGACTGATGATGTTAACGCTGCACAGAGAAATTAACAATTCAAATGGTACTCTTAAGAGTCACTCTGCCTAAGAAAATTTCTGGGTAAAAACATGCATGAATTTTTATTAAGATTCTAAAGAGGGAATCAGTACAAAAAACTTTCTGATGAATTCTGAAATGACAAGATACGGTCAAAATTGTAGATAGAGCTGCTCAAACTTACATTATTTCTTCATGGAACAACAGTTTCCAAATACTAACCACATCTAACGTGGGGTTTTGCCTATTTTTAAAAAAATATATATCTATACGACAAAAACTGCTTTAAAGGCTTCCATATGAAGATAATTCAATGTTTTAAATACACCTTGTTAGTAAGTTTGTGCACTGAAATGCACTGAAAAATACAGCAGATGACACTAAGTAATGCTTCGAGACACGTTAAAAGGCAGGCAGACATTGAGAGGAAAAAAAAGTGATAAGAAAACACAAAGCAGAAAGTTTCACTTTATTAATTAGATATTTTCCAAAAGTTACAACTTTTCCGAGCTGAATTAAGAGTCTAATTAAGCTGGCTGTAATAAAGATGACTAAGCATCATGACAAATGGCAAATCTGTAATATCCCTTTTCATCTAACTGCAACACCAAAACCCAACAATGACAGTTTGTGGGAGGAAGCACTGTTTTCATTTCCAGTTATCAATGTCTTTGAAAAGTTTTTGAAATTCATGCCCTGTTCTTTAATTTCCTAATGCACTCTGGAATTAGACTAATAATACAGAATTGCTACAGAAGTTTTGTATGTTAGCTTTCTGACTAGTTCTGTAGTTCAAGGTCACTCCTACAATTATATTTTCCTTGTGGGCAGGCACAGGTGCCTACTTTCACTGTTAAGAAATATCATCTTTTTCTGGCCTGTTAGTGTCAACAAGTATCACAGAGTGTGAAGAGATGCTTGGCAAAGCTGTCACAACGCATGACCTTTCTGTAGCTGAGATAGCATTTGCAGTATTGCACAAGATTACCATCTAAGAACATGTTTATTTGGCACCTATTAGAAATGGGCTACATGCCATCTTCACAGATGGCTCTAAGTATTCACCACTAAACTATCCTGTAGCTTAAGAAACGTGAGAGTCAAGGGCAGGGCTTCTCTATGAGGACATTCACATGTTGTCACATTTAAGTTATCTGCCTTTGTAATTGTGCCGTGAGCTAAATTAACCTTCAAAGTGTGAAACCGAATTTTGCAGACAGGTAAAGGAATACTTGTTAGCGTGACCTACAAGGAAAGAACATGAATTCAAGTGCCTTGAGAATTTTCTGCCTACTGCTCACTTTCCCTCCAAGGGCTTCAAAAGTAAATACTATCCTACTGTACAGGTAAGAAAAAAAATTGAAAGATATTTCCAAAGATGTAATGCAATCCATGGTGAGTCTTGGAAACACGTGATACTGACCCAGTACGGTTTACATCCTGTACTAGACACAAAGATTTATCTGTCTCCAGCTAACTTACACACAAGTTGGATGCTACAAAGAATTGAAACTTTTTATGTGTCCAACAACTGCTTGTCAAACCAAGTCTGTTTGCAGATTTTTTTTTTTTCCTGAGACTTTTAAATGGGAGTTTCCTAAAGCTCCAATGAACAGAGCTGCATGATGACAGGCACTGAGTAGGACTGCCCAAATGGAAAAACATCTTGCCTAATTCATTTATATTAAAATATTATAGCATTTGAGTTTGCCTGAATATAAAGGCCAACTTAATTCTAACACTAAAGAAAATATTAAATTATGTTCACTAATGGTAAAACATTAAATGAGAATTTTTTTTTTTTTTACATAATACTGTATCAGAAGAAAGAAAAGGACTATAAGAAGGTATATTATTTGTAGGAAGAGTCTGCCTATGCTGTAGAATCAGATACCAAGACTTTCAAGCCAGCAATTTGTCATGAAAGGATTCAAAACAGTGCAATTTGTAAAACAGGACTGGACATTTTTTTCAAAGTTTTAAGAACTAAGAGAATCAGGCTTCTGTTCTTTCTCCTATTATGGATATTTAGCAATCTCAGAGAAACTGTGACTGTATCTCCAGTCCCTTTTTGCAGAATTCAGGCAATCCTGGCCTCCCCAGGAAAGCACTTCTCACCAGTAGTTTGAAGTGCGCACTGTTAGAGACCCGTATTACAAGCACTCCACAAAAAGGGTGTGCAAATGTAAACCAATACTGGGATTTCTTTGACCAACATCACTGCCAAACAAGAGAAAAATAGAAAATCGATTTCCATTTCAGCAGCTGGTACCATATTAGCTTCTTTAAAATAAAATTTAGGTAGTACTGTACCAAATTCCCGTAGAACTGACGATTGCCAGAAAAAGTTTATTGCCCATGATCTGATTCTGGTGTTGTTTGAAGAAAAAATAATACATAGTGGTATAAAGTCAGACTTCAAGGCTATACTAAATGACTGAAGATACTAGAGGACAACTAGTATATTTAAAAATATTGGCCATTGGATTTTAGAACATTTGACAGTAATTTCTCTGTAATTAAGAAATACAGTACTTTTGCATGGTTAGAGACACCATTTATTATTTTTAGATATGCCACCAAACTAACATCAAAAATGTTCTGAAAGGTTGCAACTGATCTGTACTTTCCCTCAGTATGTTCATGCAGTATTTGTGAACTAATCAAGACTCCGATGAATGACTTTCTAATAACAATGGGCCAATTAACTTAGACAAGTAATTTCTGCTTGATAACAGGTTCACTGAAATACTCAAAGTAAAAAATAATAAGCATCAAATATGTAATGGTGCAAGTACAGCTTATAGTTTCCTCAGAATTATAGTTTAAGAAGCTTTTAAGAAGAGAAATCAAGGAAAATTTTTAAAGATTTTCATCAGCAAATCAACTTACTAGAAAATTCATTAAAAGCATGCTCAAAATATATTTGGTATGATTCAGACGGTTTCTTATTGAAGTTTAGATATGTTTTAATATTAATGCTCTGGAGCCAGCATTGAAAACACTGTAACAGCAAAACCACATCAGATATTTAACAACATGGAATTGTGACTAAAGAGCATGATCTTTGTAACACTTGAAACCCATTGTACTGTTTGCCATATCAACAAGCCCTTGACACAAATCCTTTAATAAATTACCATTCAATTAAAAAAAATGCAAACCGGCACCTTCTACTTAATATTTTCCTACATGTATACCATAATTCCAATTGCAATTCATATATTCCAAGAGAAAAATGATAGCTTGACAACAACTGCCTTTTTTCTCCTCTCAGACATTAAGAGAAGAATCTGATATGTATGACCTGTGGATATGACTACATAATTTTTAGTCATGTTTCAGAAAAGCAACATATTTACATGTCACCACTCTAGTTGTATTATTTTTAAAGCTTATGTGAAATTCATGCACAGAATGTCGCATTGGCAGCTCTAATTTTTCTTATGCTTATCTGTTCCCTTTCACTAGTGTGTAATTTTCAGTTTTACTTCCTAAAGGGTGAACTGACAGCTCACCCAAAAACTTCTGGGCTCCTTTGCCCCAAGGTCTATCCTTATGATATTGGTAACACAATACCTTTCTGCTATAGGAATAATACCACAAAAACTTGAACGTGACACTACAGACAAGTGGGAGTTTCTGGGCCCTACTTGAATTCCACTTAGAAATATCAGATTTCCTTGGAGAACTCATTTCTTTGCAGCTGCAACACAAACTGATGATGAAAAACCTAATTTCCTCCTCTTCTTTCTCCTTTCCTCTCTTTTGTCAGTACTAGTTTTCACTGACTATGAAATCCTAAGTTTCCTAAACTGTGCAAATTGGACACTTGCAGGTTGTTTTCAGCTGCTCATTTAAGTGATGGTTTTCAGCTGAGACATTTTGGTGTGAGTGATCCATTGCTATTTCTGGAATGAGAAGAAAGCAACTATGATACACATATTATGAAAAAAAAACCAAACTGCAAATGAGTATCAGGATATCAAAACTCATGCAATGGGCTTGCTCTTTGGAGATTATATACGATTTTTATACTTAAATCTGAAGTAATCTCAAAACCTCTTCTTCTTTCGCATTAGTAAGAAAAACATTTCTTAGATTCTAGGCAAAAGAAAAGCCTTTATGATAGACATTTCTATCATTTTCAACCAGATATTGGCACAAATATAAATAACTTTCTCTTCTAAGAGGTTGCATGAACATATTTCCCTTTCCAATTATTATTAATATTCATCTATAGAGTTCTAGACAGAGGAAATATATGAGCACTTTTAAAGAAATGAGGATGAGAAACAGCCAGTTGTCAGGCTATTGCCACTATCTGTGAAAAATGGGGGTGTGTGAAGCAAAATCCAGACAATGTTCCTTTTGAAGATGGCAACTTGAACTGAGTGAAAAGCTATTAGTACTTCAGCGGTGCTTTTAGTACTTCAATAACACCAAAAGATGTGCTAATAGCATATTTGCAATACCACAAAAAAGTCTCAAAGCAAAGCAGCTTCTCAAATAAAGTGAAATTTCTTCTCTTTCAAGGGAGACCAATACAGGTTTTGGTGAACAGAACAGGAAAATGAGTCAGTCTTCTAATGACAAAGTCTTAGATCACTTATTCTACAGGTTTTCAGGTAGGTTCTAAAACTTCAGCCCTGGCTAAATTAAGCTGATGTTGAAGAGCTGGTACTGCATGTTAAAATAACATGTTTGCTTTAACACAACTGTTGAAACTTTCTCCTCTTGCCCTTAATCTGCACTGTCTACAACCTCAGTTAATAGCTGCCCTCTACCATTTCAGGAGCTGTTTGAAACGTGACTGTAAAAGGCTTTAAGAGAGCTGCTGCACGAGAGTAAGGCACTGCTACAAAATACTTGGCTTAACTGGGATATGCCAAACTGGGACTGCTATTTTATTAAGAATTCCCAGAAAACTGATTCAGCTAACAATATGGAATAGCAGTAAGTATTATTGAAACTAGGACACTAGTTGCATGCAATCAGTGTAAATGGGATGATTTTGGATAGAATTAAGTGGGTTTAATGAAGTGATAAACTGAAATAAATTGTTAATCCTCATCCTTTAATACATCAGTTATCAAATGCACAATTAAAGGATAAACATAGATATGAAAACATGTAGGAAACACTCAAATACAGATGACTTCAGGAGACCTCAAACCAAACAGTTCCACGAAAGGATCATGATTACAAGATGATTTCAGTCAGAATGATTAGCAATCTGTTAACCAAAATGAGACACTTCTTCCAGTGAATCACTTAATCAGTGTTTAAACAAAATCACTAAGCAAGATACTTATAAAGAGAGTTGGAATTAAACGGTATCATACAATCTAGAATATGTCATACAAGTGTATGCATCATGTGCGCATACATATATGTTCACATGCAAACCATATCCAAACATAAAAACTTCAACAATCAGAGTAGAAATCATATCCTCTACTTCTTATGTCTCAAATACATTTCAAACACTCTTGGAAAATACTTCTCACGTTATTTCAAGAAACAAACAAAAATTTTGATTCTTTGATGGTGAACATCAGATATAACTGAATTTGTGAAGTGCTGCAACACAGAAAATAGTATCAGCATTCCTAAAAGGAATTCCATAATCATCCATAATCTACATCAATACTTTTAAAATGGAATAGTTGCCCCAGAAACACACATGAATAAATCTGCAGCTTACATCTGTTCATCATCTCCAGTCAACAGAGTCACTATGACTTTGGAATAAATGAATCCTGCTCTGTGGGCCAAATCGTTAATCAACCTTGCCATGTCATTCCATTTTTCCTTCAGTAGCAAACCAAACACCACATTTGTAAAATACATCCAAAAGGGCATCATAAGCATAAAAACCAAGGCTTTTTAAGAGCAAGTAATACAGAACAGCAAAGTAACATATGGTACAAATAAGGCGTATGGAAACTAGAGTACCACAGTAATGATTCTGACTCTCAATAATATTTTCATCCTAACTTCTGCAAGATCAAATTTATCTGAGCTGGTTCACATGAGAATTTCATAATGAAAGTATTTTCTGTGTTCTCCCTATATAATGCCATCTCATCCTATTTAATGTTTTTTTTTTCCACACAGTTCTTAACGCTACAGGCTTGTGTTTGAATTTGTTTTACATTTGCTCTAATTCAAACCAGTTTTTACTAAATTTATATAGGCAACAAACTTCTATTTCTCGTGGGGATGGGATTTTTTTTGTGTATGTGTTTTTGTGGTCTGGGTTCAGTTTTGTAGGGGGTTTTTTTTTGTTTGTTTGGGGTTTTTTTTGGTTGTTTTTTCTTATTAAAAGAACCAAACAAAAACGAAAAACAAACAAAAAACTCCCAACAAAAACCAAAGGGAGTTAAGAAGACAGAGCATGATGGAGAGATATCTGTCCTTTTAATTTTCCAAAACCAGAAAAACCCAAGATTCTTTCCTCAGAGGAAATATGATCTAGAGTTCATACAGCACAATAACAAAAAGTGATAAATGCAAATACCAGAGGGAACAAAGTGATGATACTTATCTTTTATGAGAAACTAGACAAAAATTCATGCAGATTCCTCAGGCACCAGCCCATTTTGAAGTGGTTTGCTCTTCTGTTCCATTCTCCTACCCCACTCAAAGGAATAAGTTGTTTTGAACTTAACTTTATAATTCATATTAATGGGAAATCAAAGTAAGAGAATAATTTATGGAAGGTCTCTCTCTAACACAAACCTTGTTTAGGAAGATCAAGGGAAGAAGTACACAAATATGTGCTCTTTGAAAGTGTGCCTAAGAAGACTACCCTGCAAATCCAAAAGCAAAAGAGAAAACTGAAAGCAACCTCTATGTTAGAGACCAGTCTTCATCCAAAGAGCAAACTTCCCTGAATATTACAGGGTTCTGCTAAAATTATTTTGTATATTAGTCTGAAAATTGGGAAAACAAATTAGGAAAATGGTTTTCACCGTGTCTTTGCAACCTCCCCTTCCCATATTCTCTAGAGGACAAACAACTAAGGAAACACAAAACCAACTTACATTCTCTACTGCAATATTTTGGCTATGTCTCATGAAACATAAAAATATGGTTCCTTTGATAGTCTTGCTAACACCTATTAATATATTAGCTTTGGAGCAGAAGATCTGTTTAGTGAAACACATTTTATGTTAGAATATAGTGCCAAAAAAGAGAGTGTCTATACTATCTCATTGAGAATATATACTTCACAAGACTGAGGCAAACCACCATTTTTAAAAAAATCAGTATTTACAAAGTGTTCCCCATGCCTAACAAATGTACACTTAGATGAAATTTGCATGTATTCATTCCCTTTCCGGAAATTCAGAATATGCATGCCCATGTCAATAACTATCAGTGACTTATAGTGTATTATTCCTACTAGGTTTTTTAATAATCTTTCTCCACAAATTCACTTCTGACCACAAAGTGTTTATCTAGAAATTTAGTCTGGACTGTCTTCATGTTACACACAAGCTTCAAAACCAGCCAAAACTCAAAGGCGTCAGAGCAAACAGCCACTTTGGTGCTTGTAGGGGAAAAAAAACCCATCACTTTTTTGGACTTAAATATGAAATATTTTTCAGGGAAGTCTGCTTCCTATAAACTCAAGTCCATTGCTGTGATCTAATGAATCCATGTTTCTGTATTTGGGGTGGTTGTCCATTCAAACCATTCATTAGGGGTCACCTGTAACTAAACAGAATTAGAGATGAAATAAAAAGAGGCCACAACTTCATTTTTCTGTGCTACAGGAGAAAGAAAGCGAGATGGAGATACAGAGGAAGAAATTTATTCTGTGCTATTGTGCTAAGAGAAAAAGTAATTCAGACAATTTCATTGGAAATCAGTCCCAGTGCACCATTTAATAGACGAGAAGCCTTTGTGTAAAACAGCATTCAATCTACTCTGGGTGCCAGGCTTAAAATCGAACAGGCAATTACACACATCTAATTCAGAAATAAATTATTCCAATTGCTTGAAAGTACCTATAAGAATGTATGCTTCATGGAATTCAAAGAAATTAATAAAACCCAAAAGATTAATGGAAACTTCAGAAAGACTTTATCCTGTGCTGCGAATTTTTACAGTGACCAGTTAATGTGTCCGCTTGAGTTGGCTGATCTGACAGTAAACATAACTTAGAGTTAAATAAAAGAAGCAGTATCAGGTCGCCACCAATTAAAACACTTAAACAGAAAAAATAATCAATTGCAGAAATCTAAGAAACTTTAATACTTTAAAAAAATCTTTAATCATAGAGCTGACACAAAAATAATTCTCCCTCAGAAATTCTGTTTCAGCCTTGTGACTGCCAAGACGATCCTTGACTTCATGTAGCAAAGGTACAAGAGAAGAAATGAAATTGCAAAAGCTCAAACCAGACCTCCACTTGTCCCTAATGCACAGTCTCTGGTCAAGTAACAATTTCCAAGTCTACATGCCTTTAATGTTAGGAAAAATTCTTTCCAAGTCATTCTGTCTTATGGCAGACTTTTGTAGAAGTGGTATATGATTCCTTCCAAGAAGGAGTGACAACAGCGTGGTGCTTTGTGGTGCTTTTGTTCGTTCTTTGAAATAGTAACAATGGAAGGGAGAGAGTTAATCACTCTCATCTCCTGAAATAGAGAACAGTTGCTGTGCTTTGGGCAGAATTCCACTGTTGCTTTTGTAAATGTACTAATGAGCCATTGTCATAGTGGTGCCAACCTGGCATTAGCAGTCACCATAAATTTACTGCAAGAACACTGCTGTTTGTAATTAGCTCTTCATTACACAATCAGGCTGATTTAGAGAAGCTCTCGTATGATTTGCTCAGCAAATGAAGCAATATAATTACACCTCAGTTGAAATCAACAAATTAGACTGCTGTTTGCAATTGGCTGTATTATATGCTGTTAGCACGCTAGCAATTGCAGGCCTGCTGTGGCCTTTAGCACTTAAATAAAGTAAGCATAATTAAAGTACTGAATATTTTTGAATTTGCAAGATCAGCTACATAATAGTCAAAATTCTTTGCAATTAAAAAAGGAGCCAAGTTTTATATGCCACAAACCCTCCATAAGCTGAAGTTTCCATGTCGATAACACCCAATGATACATAAAAAAATCACTTAAAATTGCAGTGAGGATATAGTCAAGGGGGCCAACCTTTGCTTCATCATGATTTATTCTTCAGTCAGCACTGAAGACTTAAGCCTATTCAAAAGGAGCAGAGAGCTAGTAACTGTGCCCTTGTTTTTGCACATCATTAATAAAAGTAAACAATTTTTGCTTTTTACATTTTATGAAACATTTTAGAAATGTCTCCTTTCTAAGTACATGACTTCATGTCAATCTCTTGGATGAGTAAAAGCAACAGAGGATGAATTCAACTGTTTCAATGTTTGTTTCAATACAAATTCAACTGTTTCAATGTCACAAAAACACCTAGAAGGAGTGGTTAATCAACAGGAGTTCTCCCATACCACGATCACTTGCGGCTAAGCTGTAATAGGATACGGGAAAATGCAGTGCTGGGTTTAGATTCAGTTGTTTAAAAGACAAACATTAAGAAGCAAAACCATTCAACAAACATTAGAAAGGCAGACAGATGATAATGTGTAGAAAAACCCCTTGAAGACAGCCTGCTTAGGAGGAAAAGTCTGGTGTAATTATTCCTATTATGCTACTCAAATGGATCAGCTAGAAATCTGAATGCCTGGAAGATACTGTACTGAAAGACACGGAGGAGGCAAACACCATAACAAGTCCAATATTTCCTATTATGAGCCAGCTTGATACACTCACTGCAGCAATGAGGGATAATCACTTTTTCCACTTTGTTTTGGCAAAACTTTACCAGCCACCCTCCTTTACATGGCATGGCTACTACATCCTATGGGGATTTGGGATTGTGTTGACTTGCCAGAATAGATGTCAAGTACCTCAGTACTTACAGTCCATATGCATAAAGATCCTACTTGACAAAGAAATCCCCAACCAAATTATATTGACCGACAATTATTTGAGCTGCTGAGTATCACTAAACCATTTATTTTTCATTAATATTAAAGAAAGAGCCACAGGAAGTCATTTATCAGTGTAACTGGACAGCTCAAATCCTCTCCATATTTGTCAATCTAGCATCCAACTGTGCAGCAATAATTCCTTTATCATGCTGGTGGGTTTCTTTTTCTTTTGTTGGCTTGGTGGGGGTCTTTTGGATTCTTTTTTGGTTGGTTAGTTGATGAATTTTTGTGTTTCATTTTGGGGTTTTTTAGGGCTGGGGGTTTGGCAGACAGTAAATATAGACTGACATTTGTGGTCTGATCAAGGAAAAACAGTACTGTGCTTTAAATTTAAACGGTGACCTCAATGACTGACATGCTAATGGCTATTAAAATATTTGTGAGTAGGAAAATCTACTAAATTAGCAATGACTTCATTACCAGTGCTATTTATATAACGTTCAGGTCAGGACACAAGAGTAAGTCATAACAAAAAAATAATTAAAAAAACCATAACAAAAAAAAATACATTAGCACACAGTGAAGTAAGCTACATGAAAAAAACCTGAATTTTCACTTTATCCTGAGCAATTTACAGTGTGTTGTGAATAATTTAATGCAACTTCCATGCAGATTTTGAAATTTCCTATATTCTATATTTTTGCATAGGATTTGTAAGATAGACAAGTAAGAATTACATCAACAAGGCAGACAAATAAGAATTACATCAACATAAAAAGTTCAGTAAGAGAATGTTAAGAGGAGCATCTGAAAGGATAAAAAGCACCCCTGAAGCACTGAGGAATTTTGGGGTTTGGCAGTCTTTGTATTGTTTAAAAGGATCTACACTTGTTTTCAAGCAATAAATGCACAACAATTTAAAAAAAGAGACAATGAGAAGTTCACCTGATCAAACAGCAAGGCATCAAAGCTTATTTAAAATATGATTATACTCTTAAGTCAAATCTGAACGATTCAAAAAACCCTCATAACTAGAAAACTGAGTGTCCTACCTCACATGGGTAGGAAAAAAAAAGTAAAAAAGATGCTGAGGAACAGCTTGCAGAAGTATATGTGCCTAATAATAAATTCTTTTCCAAAGAGGGAAGCTTGCCAAAAAGTAAGGCTACTGTATAAAACAAATCAGACATGAAAAGAGCAGAAATCTTTGCATGTTCAGTGGCATCTGAATCCACTGTAAAAGAGTTTGTGGTGATTTTCACGTTACCCACTTACCACAGATGATGGTGGAAGATCTGTCTCAAAATTCATCACTACTAGAAGAAGCTATAAAACAGTCATAACACAATCAGTATCAGATTGTCAAAAGCAGACACTATCCTATGTGGAATTTAAGGTAACCCTAACATAAAATGGCTGGATTGCAACTCCAGCCCATAACAGTCAATTAGCATTTGGACACTAGGAAAAAAAGAGGTAGCAAATACAGCCTCAGTATTTCAGAAGAGTGTGTTTGCAGGATCTGGGAAGCTACAGCTCCCAAAGTCTGACACCAGTATCAAGAAAACTGACAGAAAGTGGAACAAAAAATAGAAACAATGCACATATGGATAATATATCATACTATATAAATACAGAATCTATATGTTGTTTTTACCAAACACAAAAAGAGAAAGCAGCTGAAACATTAGGGAGGGAAAACTCCTCTCATGAAAGCATTATTGCCTAATCACAAGATTAATGGTAGGCAAATGCTAGTTTTCACATCAGAAGAAAGAACACAAATTCCACACAGACCTATTAAGGACTGCTTTTCAACTTATACATATATGATTCAAAAAGGAGTTAATAGTGAAATGACAATTCTTTTGCTGACAAAAAGCCTTGTAAAAAAGACTAAATTCCTCCATCAATAACTGGATGGCAGATGGATTTCAATGCAGATCAGCAAAATAAGTCACATGGGAAAGAAAAGGCTAACTTCAAATATGTGTTGGACTGAGCTGACAACTACTATACAGAAAAAAATATTGACAGTAGATATAATAGACATCTCAATGGAAAAAAAACATCCTAATGTTCACTAGTAATCAAAATAAGAATCAGAATGCAAAGAATATATGTACTCACGCAAATCTGTTTTGCGCCCGAATCTTTAATATTATCTACAGCACTCTCTCCGCTGCCACAGAAGATATAAATCAGATAAAAACAGCAAACGAAAAATAAAGATGTTAGAAACTAGTATTTCTGAAGCAAGGAACGATAGGAATGGTAGGCACACCAACACTTTTCAGTGTAGAAAAGAGATGACTGAAGATGGAAGGTAAGCCTGATGTGTGAAATCATTAATGACAGACAAAAGGTAGAGTGATAACCCTGCTTTTGTTTACTGGTTCTCGTTTTGGAAGAACTGGAAAGTAGGAAAGCAAAAGCAACTGAACTAAACAGGTACTTGTTTAACACCACATGCATATATAAACAACCAGAACTCAGTGCCACGAAGCATTGATCGAAATAATGACACAAATTTCTAGAAGGAAAAGGTATCAAGTTCTAAAAATAAAGAAATTAGTGCTTCAGCCTTGAAGAGTTACTATGCCTCAGACTGTTGAACAAGTATTTCATATAAGAGTTGTTCCTTTTTTGACCTGTTCTACCCTCTCAAGAATGTATGATCAGCCTTGTGGGAAGAGGAAGCAGAGCATTGCGCTGACTCTGTAAGGTAACACCTGTATTCAATCAGAATTAAGAAATAACTGTGCCCCTGATAGCCAGCACCACTTTAACGATGGATAACTTTTATTTTTGACCAATGGTATCCAGTCATCTCAACATCAAAAACAGAACAAGAAATTGTATAAAGATTGCTGATATTCTGGGGATATTCAAAAGGGGAAAACATAGGTTTTTTTGGTTTTTCAGTTACTTCAGAATAACTTAAAGATCTACTACAAGTAATAATACTTTTTGCTACCTATAAATCTGGTTAGTACTCTTGTTTTTATAATTTTTAGATTAGATAATCACACTACAGTCAAATTGAACATTGCATCTAGCACTGAAGAGAGCCTCATTTATCATTGTCCTGTTGTACTGTATAGGATAAAAGCAAGTGGAAAAGTGAACTCAGCAATTGTTTTAATGTGTTCATTTAAGGTCTGATGCGCATGACAATCTGTTTTGAGCAAAATTCAAGTTCTGAGTATACTGTTCAAATTAGTACAAAATATATGGAACAGCTGATCTTGACAGTGGGATAAAAAGACCACTTTCGGGGGCACAAATATTTTACAAAATTCAAGAAGAATACTGTAATGATAATGATGACAACATAAGCTTACACTTTTAATTTTACACTGGCTAGTGATTATTGACATCATTGAGAAAATCTCTATTCTTTTCATCTCATGAGCATTTAGACATTTGATTCTAGGTAGTTTTAAAGATACAAATATTTCTTTACTGGGTGATTTATATGACTTAAAATTCTGACAACTGAATTAAAAATTAATACAAATTAATTAATTTGTATTAATTAAAAATTAATACAAATAAAATTCTGTATTTGCACTCGCTATTTTTGTGTGCTTGTCACAAATATAACAGCTCTTGATAAATTCACTTCACTACAAGAAGTTGTTATAACAATCCTCAGGCAAGAAGCAAACCTTTCAGAACCTTTTAAAAACCCAGTATGAAAAAGAATCAACTTAATACCTTTGTAAGAGTATGCTTTCTTTAAAATCCATCTGTAATAATACTGAGTTCTTGACAAAACTTGTCTTATAAAATTCCTAAGCAACTCATATAAGCAAGGTACTACTAAAGGTGTTTTGTATAAGTACAGTCTAGAGACTTTTGCAAGCAACTGTGTTAATTAAGCCAGTAATACATCAGAATATCCACAGTGGAAAATATTCAGCTGTGTTTAGGTAATCCAACTAGACCTGGCAGATCTTAAATTTGCATATTTGAGATTTACAAAAGATAAAAAATTACAAGGGGGGTGTGAGGGGCAAAGGGGTTGTTTATTTTGCTTTTAACTAGAACCTAATGCACGCAGATTAGCGGGGATGATAACGTATTTTAAAATCAATTAATGTGAGATAATAGGCTTATTTAATATATACGAAGACATATATGAATTACACAAATCATTATGAATACCAGTAAAGATACCACCAGTTTCACAATCAAAAAGACTTTTAAAAACAATAAAAAGTATCTATGCAATCCTAACATAACTATTAAAAGAGAACAGTTTGCTGCCCACAGATTTGTTTTACATCTCAGTAAATATGAGGTCAAGTAGAAACACAAATACTTCTAAGTGGACCAAGGGACACACAAGACCGAGAAAAATGTTACAGAGCAAAGAGCTTTATATAATAAAAATAATGTGTGTATATTGTGTGCTTGTCATGAAAATGCTGTCTATCCAAGGACAGATATAAAAATAGTAGAAAAAAATATAAATACACACAACATGTTAAAATTCTGTTTTTATTTTGTGCTGTCCTCTTTATCAAATAAAAGGTATACTGAGTTATAACTGCATTTCCTAGCACCATTTTTTTTTTTTTTTTAATGCAACTGTTGTTCAGTTTCAAAGAGAGCTGCCTGCTTTTTTCCAGTCTTTACTTTCCGGGTAAGTTCCTCCAGAAGGTTTAAGTTGCTTTTATTTTTCAAACATACAGAAGTTTCTCCAAGGTCCCTTGCAAAATGTCACCAATGTGATACTATGTTTCCACTCTTAATCTCTCACAGTTTCAGGTCAAAAATAAAGTAATTCTCTCCCAGTTTCACATCATAAAGACAGTAATTTGCATTAGCACTTTTGGTTGTCATCTTCACGGTGCAAACAAAACTGCTAACTAGGGAGGGAGGTGACATGATGCTTTGATATACACTACTGATTTTCACCTCCAAAAAATAAGTTTAACTCATGTTTCATAACTGGAATAAATTTGGTTGCCTGGGTCATGATGATTTATCCTAGGAAATGACAAGACAAAAAGAGCAAACCTCACTGATCTAAGGAGTCCTGGAATTAAAGTCTGTACATAGCTGAATAGGGAATTAATTGAAATCAAATGAAGTTTCCAAACCATGATCCAGTTCTAACAAAAGTGCTCTAAGAAGTACTGAGACTGATGGCTTACACATCGACATTCATGGTCTAGAAGAAAATTTCAGGAACTCACTCAAAAGCATGGTATTAATAGTGAACAATAGCATGAAACTTGAACAGTTTACTGCTTTAAATGGTCATTTCCTACTTGGAACACCATCGTTTCAGGAATATATAGTGTTACAAAATTTTGCAAGCTATTTCCATAGAAATCTGTAAGCACTTCCAAGAAGGTACCACCCGCTACACAAAATGAGAAAGGAATTAAATAACTCATGAAGAGAAAAGCATACCTGCCTCACATGATGGCAAGCTTCATTCAGACTGAAGCATTCTTTAATATCGAGGCATTGCTACTAGTTACCTTTAAAAGACACAATTAATATTAATTGTTTGTGAGGCAATCCATTTCTTTATATTTTCAATTTGCTTTGTAGTAATTCCTACATGCATCAGTTGAGACTGGAACCCTAACTAGACACACAGAGAAACACATCTCCTCAAAATAGTTCTTGCTTCAGAGAGCCTGCAGCTGACTGCAGAATCATACGACAGGATAAAATGATAACTGAAGAAACTCAGCCCTAAAGGGGCCATTGGCATTTCTTTCTTTTTTTATTTTACCTTACTGCTGCAGGATGTGCATCTGTTCACTTGCTAGATACTTGACTGCATCTAAAAACATTTTGAAGACATATTTAAAATATAATCTCAACAGTAGTTTAACAGTATGTTTAAAAAAAAAAAGGTTTTCCTCGTGTCATAATTTCATAATTTCTGCCTTTTCTGGAATAACTGAGACAATTCTGTTGCTGTTATTAATGGGCAGTTAAGAACTACATAGAACACAAAATGTCTCAAAAATGTAAGATGAATATAGATGCTGTGCTTTAAGTTTAAGTGGATAATTTCTTTAAAAACATTAAAAGCCAAATTTGAGTTAAGAATCAATTCCGAGATATAAGAGTAATTAAGCTTAACTAAATCAGAGGGTAGGCAAGACAACTGTCCCCATATCCATGCTGAATACAGACTGCTGATAAGATTATCTGTTTTAATTTTGCCTACATACCCTGCTTAGTTGTCACAATATCTATGCAAATACATACACGTTAAAGACTGTCTCAATCTGTAGCATTACTACAGCAGCGTTAAAGGAGCAGACAGGAGGGGAAAAGAGTAAAACCTGTATTTTATTCAAAAAACTACTTTCTTCACCTCTGTAACTTGGTCAGGTCAGAAGCCCTTAGCACTCCATTTTCATGTGCACCATTGTTGATTAAATTAAAAACAAACAATCCCAACCAAAAACCAAAATGAGGACACTCTTGTATAAAAGGACAAAGCTTTAGTAACTGCACGGAGAACATAACTTTCAAGTAAGGAAGGCAAAATAGGTTAACAGCAAAAGACTCCAGTGTCTGAACAGCTAAAATCAACATTCACCTCTCAAGGCAAAAAGGTTGTTCAATGCCATAGCAGTATACTCCAGATGTGTGACCACATTTAATGCAGAAATCATACTTGATCTGAATCTTAGAAGTCTGGTAGACGCTGTATAGTTTCTTGTTCAGTGTCTAAAAGAGCACTACATTACAAATTACAGTATAATATGAAGATTACAATATATGATATGAATATAAAATACACCATGTCATCCACTAAATATAATTAATTGCTATAAAGGTATGTGCTTTAAAAGTTAAGAAGATGTTTTAAGTAACCATAATGGTCTGAGATGAAAGTTAAGCAATGTCAAGAATTCTTTATGCCTTTTTCTCCTTTATTTTTTCATTATCTTTCTAGCTTCAGTCATAACCTACAGTCAGCTTAAATCACCCCTGACAATACTGAGGAAAGGCTGCAAAAGCAGCAATTAGGAACACTGAAAACACACAAATAACTTATTGTCACCCTGGGAACAACTTGTGCCTGATACTAAAAAACACTAAGAGTCCATCACACCACAAGACAGTTCCAGACTGACTGTCAGCATCAAGAAACAAAACTGGGGAAGTGCTGGCAAGGAGAGAAGTGAGCAGAGTCTGTGGTGAAGCCTTTATTGAGGCATTGGGAAACAGGAGAGCATTCTGAATAATTGGTTCCCTTTTTCCTACCACAGATAACTCCTTCCTGTTCATCTCCACCATCAGCATTTTACATTCTGGCTGCAATGAACAACTTTTTAGGAAAAAAAACCAAACCAGAGTTAAAGGGACTTTCATAGTGAGTGAGGAAACATTGAAAAAGTTATGATTGGGTTTAATGATCAAGTGCACCAAATGGAAGTCCTCTTATTTTCTTTCTTTCTAATCTAATTTATGGTATACTGCAATACTGGTTTATTGACTAGTATTGTCAATGTGTCCTGAAGTGTCAGTCTTGGTAGCAGCCTTCACTTTATGGAAAGATTAAACAGGTAGTTAAATAACTCTATTACAACCAAATTAGGTGCTCAACTACAGTTCTGTGACCAAAATAACTTTACCATTTTAACTCTTCAGTCATATTCTACTGTTTTAATGATTTATCAAATTCTTTTCAAGCCCAACTTTCATGCTGAGGCTAGACATAATCTGAAATAAATCATTCATATAGTGCCAATAAGGCCGGCCAAGTTAGGGAAGTAACTTGCTCTACAAAGCTGCTGACCTTCCACTTCATGTTCGGATTGCTGACCTTCCATTGATTCACTTCAATGTTTATCCTGCATTAAACAGTTAAGGAAAGCCATTTAGAAGATTGTTTCACTTCAGCGTGGGCAGTTTTATCAGTATAAAAGCATTTATGCTGTTAAGTTTCTTTCCAGAACATGGGACTTACATAGTTACTATAACAGCAGTATAGTGACCCTCAAGGTATTAAAAACTGCAGGGAAAATGTCCCTAAATGCCTTAACTGCGCTCAACGCAGGCTTAAGAAAAATGTATGTCTTGCCTTGGATTCCTGTAGTGACCTTCCTGGGGCATGCCCACCCAAAATACTTCTCTTAAGGCTTGCAGCAACCACAGAACAGAGATTAAAGCAGAAGTTAAAATTGCAGTGGCCATTAAAACATAAGGAACAGAGGAATACTTGGTCATTCGCCTAAGAGCTGTATTCCCAAGACAGTGAGTATTCAACAGTAATAGAATACAAGCATAATGGGAAGACACTAAACTTCTACAAAAAATTGTGCAAAAACAATTTAAACTTTGCTCATTATTCATTGTTTGTGTTGTACCACTAGAGTACACCACACTTAACACATATCTTGTTTTCCTTGCATCCCACAGCCAACAAACATTTGTCTTACTGTTCAAACATTGGCGTCGTTAACATGTGCTTTGAGACACCACAAACTGAATGCATTCAATTGCTGTGTGATAATCTGCTGGCAAGGCAAGAGATCCTATCAGAACGCCAGGGAACCGTGTACAAGTTTAGAACACAAAACAAGCATAAATGTATGCAAATCTTGAGGCCCACCTGAGAATGCTCCCACAGCAAATCTCTTTTCCCAGCTCATATTATGTTAACAATAAGATGTTAACATAAGATGTTCTGTGCCTGGATACCAACAGCAGTGATACTTCCTTGGCATGAAGCTTCTCAAATGCATCATCTTATCTGCTGGTTTAGCATTTCAGCTGGCTAGAGGTACTTCTGAGCAAACTAGTGAATGAGATGCTTTCTTTGGCATGAGACACTTTCTTTGGTATGAGACTGTCATACAAATCATCGGGAATTTTAAGGAGGCCAAGTTAATTCTGCTCAATTAGATAAGACATTGTTGGCTTCATGGTTGAAAAATGATTTTTAAATAGGCAAAATAAAGTTAGATTATTACACTGTCAAAGTTATTGCATGATATCAAAACACCATACAGACAAGAATGACTTTGGAGTTAAATATGCTCACAGATATCCAATATCAAGAGAAGAAAATCAAGACAGATCTTAAAGACAATTAAAAAAGCTGAAAACAGGATTAAGGTATAAAAAATCCTCTCTCCCTCTAAGACATGACCCGATTAAAAATAAGTTTCTTATACCAGATTGCTCAATAGAAAAGGGAGAACTTCTAAATCTGTTTCCCAGAAACTACCTTTAATTTTTTTTCTACTTTACTTTTTGCTCAATTCTCTCTTTCCTAAACCAGCAGAGCCATAGTGCTTAGCTGTACTCATCAGACAGCAAATACAATTTATCAAAAGCAGTCATCACTCACTAGCTTTCAGCATAAAATTAAGATGCTTTTTCGAACAGAAGCCCACTGACAAACAAAGAAACGATGCAATCAACTAAGACTCAATGAGATGTATTATTCTCTATTTTTCTCTTCAAATACCAAGCTTTTCTTTTTCTTTTTTTTTTTTTTTAACTCCCAGATGAATCTTGGAACACAGCCAGTTAGCCCTATGAACTCAGAGAACATAGGATGAAAATCATGATGCTGCATTAGATGCCTTTGCATATATCCAGGATATAATCCATATAAATTATGAAATTAGAATTAAAATTGTAAAATACACAACATGAAAGTAACAATATCATCTTAATGCAATTTTCTAGATGCCATCTTATCCAGCAGTGTTTCCTACAAAGCTGCCCAACAGAAAAGAGACAAGCATTAGATAGAGCCATAGCTGGAAACACACGTTCCTATTGCAGTGATTACAAAGACAGTTTATTTCTTTTTGTTTCTACACAATAAATTCCTTGCTTATGTTTCACCCTACAGTTATTTGCTTTTCATTATCATCACTTGCACAGATTTTTTTTTTTTCAATTTCAGAAGGAAACTGTCTAGATGAATACTATACTCTCTTGGCTAATTCTTCTAGTTTACTCTTTCTCATACATAATCAATCCACTCTAAGCCTTTCCCTGTAAAACAGGCGATATACCATGGAACAACATGCCTTCTGGGACGAAGATTACATCACTTGACTTTTTACCTTAACACATCAATCACTCCACTTCAATTCTCCTTGACAACTACTAGTCCCCTAAAGCCATGCAGAAAAACAGTGAAGAACAGCATTTTATATCACCCAGAGCTGCTTCATCAGAGACCCAGAAATGAGCTGCTTTGCATCTCTTTAACTTCTTGTGGCTTAATCTAAGTATTTTAATTAGCCCCTGCATTTTCTGAGTCTTACACAAAGAAGGAAAATCAGATTTCCAGGTCATTATTATGAATCACATTATTCCATTTCTTTTTGCATACACTATGCTTGGCCACTTCTGGGTGCCAGCCAGCCAGCCATCGCTTTCGTGACACATAGCAAGGCAGCTGTTAAACTCCTCGTCAGAGGTACTGACCTTGGTCCTGAAGCAACCCAGTTCTATTTAAACAGTAGTGGGTTGACCCTGGCTGGACACCAGGTGCCCAACAAAGCTTCTCTATCACTTCCCTCCCCAGCTGGAAAGGGCAGAGAAAACATAATGAAAAGCTAATGGGTCAAGGTAATCATTCATCAATTACTGTCATGATCAAAACTCACTCAATTTGAAGAAATTAGTTTAATTTATTACCAAACAAACCAAAGCAGGATAACGAGAAAATAAAACCAAATCTTGAAACACCTTCTCCCCACTCCTCCCTTCCCAGATTCAATTTTGGTCCTGATTTTCTCTACCTCCTTCCCCTAAATGGCACAGGGAGACAGGGAATGGAGGTTGCACAATTAGCTTTGGCTCATCCACTCACTCCTTCCTGCTCATGGGGAAGACTTCTCACACTCTTCCCCCATTCCACTGTGGGGTCCCTCCCATGGGAGAGACTCCTCCACCAACTTCCCCAACCTGAGTCCTTCTCATAGACTTCAGTTCTTCAGAAACTCCTCCAGCATGGGTCCCTTCCACGGGATGCAGTCCTCTGGGAACAGACTAAACCAGTGTGGGTCCCAGGTCCTGCCAGTAAACCTGCCCCAGTGTGGGTTCCTCTCTCCATGGGCCCTGATGGGACCGTGCATGGGTTTCCCACTGTGTTACAACACCCTTCACCATTCCCCTGCTTTATGGTAGGGCTCCTTTTGGTAGATCTCTACTCCCCCATGACCTCCACAGGCTTCAGGGGCACAGCTGCCTCACCATGATCTGCACCACGGGCTGCCAAGAGAATCTCAGCTCTGGCACCTGGAGCACCTCCTGCACTTCCTTCTTCCCTGACTTTGATGTCTGCAGAACTGTTTCTCTTGCATATTCTCACTTCTCTTTTCTCTGGCTGAAATTACTCTTGCAGTCACTTAAATCTGTTATCCCAGGGGCGCTACCACCCAAACTGATGGGCTAAGCCTTGGCCAGTGGCATGTCCATCTTGGAGCCAGCTGGCATTGGCTCTGTTGAACTGGGAGGAAACTTCCAGCAGCTTCTTCCAGAAGATACTCCTACAGCCTCTCCCACTACCAAAACCTTGCCACTCAAACCCAAATACAAACATGAAAGAAAACACCAAATGCCTGATTCATTACTCTTCAGTAATATTTCTTATGAAGGTGGCTAAGAGCAAGTGCTGAGACAGTTGAGCCTGTTCAGCCTCAAGAAGGGACAGTCGAGTGGGCACTCATCAGTGTCTGTCAGTATCTGAAGGGAGGGTGTCAGAGGATGGAGCCAGGCTCTGCTCAGTGGTGGCGAGCAATAGGACAAGAGGCAAAGGGCAGAAACTGGTTCATAGGAAGCTCCACCTGAACACGAGGAAGAACTTTACTGTGAGGGTGACTAAGCACCAGAACAGATTGTCCAGAGAGGTTGTGGAGTCTCCCTTATATTTAAGAGCTCTCTGGATGCAATCCTGCGCCACGTGCTCTAAGATGATCTTGCTTGAGCAGGGAGGTTGGGTCAGACGACCCATTGTGGTCCCATCCCATTTTGTGATTCTGTGAATTGTGTTGCTCAAAGCCTTAATGTGTTTCTTCACACAGTGCATTTCTGTAACTCATTCAAAGGAGAGAACTGGCATGCCACAGAAGAGGCATGCTCATTTTAGCAATTTTAGAACAATTCATTCTCTCAAAAAACATGCACATTAAACATCTTATTTTATGCATTGACAAACCAAAAAGAGAGTAATTGAATTCAAGAACAATTTCCATAAAACTAATATTACTGGTTTCCTTGTGTAATAATTCTAAAAGCATCAGAGATAAATAGCATATATATCTGACAGCAATCCACAAAGTTGGATTTGAACATTCAGTAAGAATCTTTTTATGGCAAGATGCTCTTTGAATGATTCAAAAAGCATTAGATAATACTTTTCACAAAATGGCTTTGAATAAAACAGTCAATTAAATAACTGAGTATTCTACGGTCAGACAACCAACATTGCTCAAAGTTCTCAACTTGTTTTTCTGAAATATGTCTCTGATTGTGAATACTAAATTTACTACATTGTTTATATGTGCATCTAATACTTAAGTAATTCCATTTACACTCTGTATGTACATATATTTCTAACAATATGTTAGAAATATTGTACCAACAACATGCACACACCACATACTAATTAGAAAACTAGGATAACCATTTCATTCCAAAGCTCTGCCAACTAGCTAAAGCAGACAAGAAGAATTCTAGTATTTGTATTTTTGTATGAATATACTCAGAAAAACTGCTTTTACCTTTACAGAAGATGGGAACTTGCTTTTAGATGCATGATTGATATCTGATTAATCATGGAATGGTTTGGGCTGCAAGGGACCTTAAAGATCATCCTGTTCCACCCCTCCTGCCATGGGCAGGGACCCCTTCCACTAGACCAGGTTGCTCCAAGTCCCATACAACCTGGCCTTCAACACTTCCAGAAATGGGACATTCACAACTTTTGGGCAACCTGCTTCAGTGCCTCATCACCCTCACAGAAGGAATTTCTTCCCAACAGAACATCTAACCCTGCCCTCTTTCAGTTTAAAGCCATTCTCCTTTGTGCTACCACTACATGCTCAGGTAAAAAGTCCCTCTCCAACACTCCTGTAGGCCCTCCTTTAGGTACTGGAAGGCTGCTCTAAGGTGTCTCCAGGGTCTTCCCTTCTACAGGCTGAACAACCCCTCTAAGCCTGTCTTCATAAGAGAGGTGTTCCAGCCCTCTGATTCTACAGTGAGAAATTAAGAAAAATACCACTGATTCATCTTAAAACACAACCTTATGCAGAGAGATAAAACTAGCAAGGTAAATGCACCCCAAATTTTTAAATAAATTTATCAGAATTATGTTTCTGGTCTCGATTTTTTCTGTCAATCATCCTTTTCTGCTATGATCCCCCTCTGTGTTTCCTGCAAAACAAATTCTCATTCCTGTCCCTCAGCTCCCAGCAGATTGTACTGATCAAGCTCCCATCAACAGACATTTTTTCAAGAATAACTTCACCATCATCTCTATTCTTTTTTCACAGCTACTGAAACCTGGAATCATTCAGGTTCCCTGGGATTTGGTATCACATTCCATAGCTGTGAAGGGGTTTACAGCTTCAGGGACACTATTTTGGACAAAAATCTAAAAGAAGCGAGAAAATCTGCTCCCCATGATGCTAAAAAACACAGACTGAAGGAGGAGAGTCAGGACAGGAAACAGAAAAATTCTGTTTATCTTCCACTACTTGTCTCTTTGTATGCAGGCAAGGATGTAACTCTGCTTGCAGGATTCTGCTACTTCTTTTGTATTTATGTTTTAACAAGAAGAATGCATTTGCATGTAAGCAGCTTTACAGAAACACTGCAAGGATGCATGACCAAAAACCCACATATGCATCTGCAGTACAACTTATAATAGCAAGGTAGGTTTGATTGACACCTTAGAGCTAAAAATTATTTCATACCAAATAGTGTGCAGTTAAATCGCTGTACCCCCGACTTACCTCACAGCTCATGCTGCTGCTTCAGTAATGCCGGAGTGCCAGGCAAATTACAGTTTTCACACCACAGAGCCTACTTCACCTACTGTGAAGCAGCCAGTGTGTTGGAATAGAAGGTGATCCTATCCTGAAATAAAATATCATCTGCCCAAAGAAATATTGTTTGGAGAATAAACCGAAAGTGAAATGACTGTGCCACATCTTTTCAAACATTTCATGTATGGAATGCAGATCTTGGGGGTGAGGTGGAGAACAGGCGGGCTCGTCGGGGAGGCAACTGCTCTTGGGGACATAACAGTATTCTTTTTTTTTTTTTACCTAAAGCATGTTGCTAAAATTCTACTCAGTATATGCCAGCTTAATTAGGCAGTCTAAAAGAGATACAAGCAACTTAATCACAAATCTTTTTCTGCCAACATAATTGATTTATACTATGACAAGCGCATCCCTTCTACTACATGAACTCTGAAAGTACCCAAGGACAAACAAAGCCCACTTCAGCACAGCAAAATGCAAGTGTTTGTCCATATAAAAAATGAGGATGACACCATGACCAACAAGTGTGCTAGAATAGTTTACCATTTAATAATTGCATATACTTTCCATAATTTCAGACTTTCTTGAAGGGCTCCCAAACTCTACCCCATTGAAATAAAGGAAAATTGTTTTTAATTGAATTTTTATAACTATCATTTCACTGTCATTCATAATCAATGCACAGCATTTTAAAAAAATATGACATTTGTTAGGTACAGCTTAACTCCATGCCCACTCCATGAAGGAAACCAAGTTGAAATAGGTAGTACTTCAAAAAACTAAAATGAACATGGGACATGAGAAAGAAAAAAAGAAATTAGCTCACAGTTCTTGCTGAAGCTCTAAATTTAGTTAAATTTCCTGAACTAGCAACACTTACAAGACTCTACAGAAATAATCAATTCAGTTCAAAAGTAATGATCATCAATTTCCATCAAAATTTAATCACCTCTACTTCAGGATTACACACACAAAAAAGGGCTTCAGCATAACTGGCACCATAAACCTATTTTACATTTCACACCCTTACATTCACAGCTGGCACACAGATTGTCACTCACTGACTAAGAACATGTTTAACTTTCCTTCAAAGAAAAAAACACAACCTGGAATTATGTTAAAAACAGGATATGTGAGGTCCATAACACACTGACTAAATGCTCATATCTGAATTTGGCCTATAGTACACTTCAATGCTGTGTTCATGTATTATTACAGTTCACAGCACAGAGGTTGTTTCTTATTATTAATATCAAACTGCCAATACAAAAACACAAGAATGAGGTTTGCAGATAAGAAG
This sequence comes from Falcunculus frontatus, assembly GCA_013398115.1. Taxonomy (NCBI): domain Eukaryota; kingdom Metazoa; phylum Chordata; class Aves; order Passeriformes; genus Falcunculus; species Falcunculus frontatus. The sequence continues at coordinate 3,590,034 of VZRV01002226.1, forward strand.
CAGGCACTACAGCTAGTGTTTTCAAACACATTCAAGAACTGCAATAGCTTTAGAATCAAAAGTAGTATGGATTATTTTCATTTTTTCCATTCATTAGGATAATCCGTCATTGCTTTCTAGAGTTAAAAACTGCAACAGGTAAACCACTCAAGAACAAAACTAACATCTGTTCTGTATTGCTTTGTAGTGTTAAAGGATACTGTCTTCAATAATATTACATTTGCTTGTACATAGTACGTCTTTCTTCACACCAGGAACTGCTTTATGCAAGACTACAGCAGTTAAACCCTTGAATAATTTTTTTCAGATTCTCATCAATGAACCAGTTATACTTGAAACATGTTTTAAAGCATCATCACCATCCACTAGAACATTTTTATATATATTTAGATATGTTTGTAACTTTTAAAATTAATAACATTTTTTAAAAAGGAACTAGTAAAGTTAGAATGTTTACAAACATGAGTGGATTTCCTTGTTGACTAGAAATAGAGTATCACAAATAACGATTAATCTGTGTCTCTTCTGTGATTAAATGAGGCAGGAATGGAGTAAGACTGCAAACTCATGCCTATCCTGCTAAATTTAAAGCAGTAGGTTTGCTATTTTGATAGCTGTGCATAACAGCACTTTTTACAAGGAATGTCAATTCTCTTTTCTAAATTCAGTATGTTGCCCTTCAAATGAAGGGGAAGAAGAGACCTCAGGCAGACATCCTGTTCTACATTTGTTGAGAGATTTCTATCTATTAAAGAATTATTAGGTCCCTTGTAAAAAAAATAAAGATAGAAAATATTGTAGAAAAGTATCGTGATGTAACAGTAGGAGAAATTAGATTACCTATGTTAGAAAACCAGAACAAACAACACCAAAATCTGCCCAACACCCCCTACCCCCCCCCACCTCTCTGACAACAGCAACACTCACTCAAGCTTTGAAAGCCAGAAATCAGCACAGACTGGAAAGTCTTCATCCCTGAATGCTATGCACATGTTTGCAGTACATTTTACCAGTGTGATAAGAAGTGTTTTCTACATAATATAAAAGCAAATTCCCCAGCAATCACCTGTTCTAAATGGTTAGGATTTTCCATATTGTGTAGTGCATTCTGCTTTCATGAAACATTCAATCTTTATCCTAGTGCCTATTTCTTGAATTTGTGGGGAGGGCAGTTATGGGGATTCCTACAGCAGGTGAAGAAAGGTTGCTAAGTCACTGACCATAAATGAAATCAACATATTTGTTTGCCTCTGTGTGCTGTGTGTCTCAGTTATGCAGCAGCCCTACAAAGCGGCAAAAACCAAAGTGTGTACTCGCTGTCATAATGCATAAACATAAAACTGGATAAAAATTGAAAAAAAAAAAACCCACCACCCCAAGTAAAATGAGTTTATACCTGTAACTAGGGAAGGCAGAGAAGAATGCTAAAAGCTCTTTGCATGTACCAAATCATCATGCTTCTGGCACTCTTCTTCACCAAAATTTTACACTGCACATGGAACTTATTCTAATTTAGAAAACATTATTGATCCAGTCCTAGTAAAAGAAATCCTTTATAATTGCTTGATACAAGTTATTAATGTTCTGTTCACAAATCAGTAGCATTTAAAAAACAAACTGCGCATGACAGAGCCATTAAAGCTTCCAGCCATTTATAAGTTTCATAAAATTGCCCATCTGTCTGAAAGATGCATGAGCTCAATTTGGGAAATCAGCACACACAGAAAAGCCCCCAAAGTTGACTGAACGTTTGGATAGCGATTTCTGAGAGCAACAACATTCCCTTTCAAGTTAATCAAAATTATGATTGCATTTTTGTACAAGAAGATTTGTAACTAGACAATTCCATATGTCACAAATGCTTCCTGGGAGACATTGCAGATGCACAGAGCAATGAACAAACACGCATAAGTACACTTTTGATTTTTGACTGCACAAAACAAAAATCTGCATAAATATATACAACACTAAACAAATACATGCTTTTGGAAACAGGGCCTTCATTTATTCAGAGTAAATAAATAAAATAAATAAAAATGATGGTGGAACTGCTTGCCATTATCCAGGGAAGAAGCATCAGAAACAAATGCTGTCAAATTACGTGCTGGGATATCTCAAAAGAAAAACATCAAGATTAAATTAATATAGATGAATTTCAGCTGTCAATACTCTAAGAAAATATTTTGTAGGCTTTTTTGTTGTTGTTGTTTATTCATTTGCTTTCACAGAAATAGAATATACTAAAACTTTATGGAAATGATTGACTGTTTTACCCCACCAATGAAGCAAGGTCAGAATACCTATTAGAACTGTTGAAACATGTCTGATTTTGTCAGGGTTACCAAAAATGAAAGGGCAGGACAAACCTTTGTTCTTCATGTATAAAGCTTTGAAGGCATTCATTTGCTAACCTCATTACCAGATTTTTCTTCTTTCTTTAGGATGTGTTAAGATTTAAAAACTGAACACTCACTAACAATCCCACATATAAGAATCAGTCTAAAAAACACAAAGGCGTGTAGTTTGGTGGGAAAAAAAAAAAGGCATTAAGTTAGCAACCAAATCAATATTCTCCCACTCATCTCCCAGGGAAATTATTAGATACTATTGATACCCTGTATCTGACTGTAAGGACTTTTACAGACCTTTTAGTAAAACACAGTGTTTTACTACCAGAATTCTTTAAACTTCTCTTACGAGTGACAACCATAATTTCCTGCTTTGATCATTTCACAGCTTTCCTTATACCACCCACATTTTTTCCCCTCTTTATATGAAGCTCAGTACCAGTGAACAAACAGGAAAATAACTTCTCTTATGTTATTGATAATATATTTGGAATATTAGCAGGTTTCAGGCTCACCCATGATTTGCAAACAGGAAAAAAGGACAAAGCAAAATACACATATAATAGAGTAAAATGAGGTAAAAGGTTTTCTAAATAATTTTCTCTAAGCTGCATAAAATGTAACTACGGATGATACTATTGCCTAGTCTTTAAGGATGTTATTTTGCTTGGTGATTACAAGCTTACTTGAAAGTCCACATGCAGGAAAGGTGAAATATATTTTTAAAGTCTACTTAGGTGAACTCAAATGTTGCAATTAAGGCAACCTTGACTGTAACAAACTACCATTTTTGGAAAGACTACTAGGATGTCAATTCGAAAGCTTGTCACACTTTATTAAACTGCAATCAACATTGAAAGTTGCTATCTCTTTTTGTGTACAATGAGAAGATAATGAGTTATTTTAAGATAATATTGAAACAATGCTCATGCATGAAAAGGATCATGAATAAATTTCAGTTTTAAATAAAAGGAAATTTTCTAAACAACAGACAACTAATATTTGGCAAAAATCCCTTTTGTTAATACTACAGCAAAACCTAGTTGACAAGCTTATGAAAAAAGATACTTTATAAGATCCCAGGCCTGTTCTCCTGACTCCTAATAACAAAGGACCACCCAGAAAAGAAAATTTGATCGGTTTGGATTTGATCAGATGGAATGTTTGCAAAAAGTCCAAAGCAACAGACTTCAGCTTCCATCCTAGATCACCTGTCTCCAGGTTTTAATCGTGAATATTCAGAGGACACATCATTCAAAGATGTAAAAACTAGTTAGCACCTCCATTACACTATTCAGTGAAGTTGTGGATGTAATACATTTGGAATACTAGTTCAGAATTGCCTAACGCAAACAAGACAAAAAAAATTCTTAAAGCTTATAAAGGAAAATGAAAAGTTAAGAAGAAACTTACAAAAGAAAAGAAGAAATATAGGGAAATATGGTATAAGAACAACATCTTTTCAATTTTTTCAGAAACTGATGTGCATCTTTTCCATAGTTCATTAACTGAAGCTGAAAAAGATAATTGTGAGATAATTGTTCAAGTCTCTTGTCAAGTTGTTTAGTCTATTACTGCAATGTAATAATGCTTTTTCAAGTGGAAAGTAAACAGCTGACGTTTCAGAGAAAAGCCAGTGTAGAAACCAATGTTTACACAGATTTAGAAATTTTCCTTTCTGTTTACAAGATCAAATTTGAGTATTCCACATGAGGAATTTTAAAATAATGTGACTTCAGTCATAATTCAATTTAACCCTAAGGAAATGTAAATCAAAACTGAGATGCATAGTAGAAAAATTTGCCACATGAATAAATGTGCGCCCAGTATTTTAAGATTACTCAGAGTGACTATACTGTTTTAAATCCAGATTTACTTCAGGTATCTCATGAACCACACTCAACACAAGCATGGCATAACATTTTTAGAGGCTGACACCCAGAGAACACAATCTTGCTAGGTACAGGCTGCTCATTGGTTCCCATCTCAAAAATTCCTCACATGTTCGCAGACGAAAGGATGCAGCGTGTACACGTGATGCACACCCCAGCAAGCATCTCATAGGGTGGGCAACTAAAGATAGACTGGCCGATATAGAGCTTGTGGGAAACAAAAACTGTGTATTCTGACTCCACAAGTACTCAAAAGTGAAATTACTTATCCATTACAACCAATTTGATCAACTATGTGAAAAACAAGAATTTGTTTTCATATTAATATTTCATCAGTGGAATTTTAATTTTTACAGCGGAGTTGTACTTGAATTCCCTGTATACATTAGGATGTGGGTATACTCCTAAGTTTATCCCACAACAGACACATTCTTAATTAATTCTGTCTAGGTAAAGTGCAAAACTTCAATTATTTGAAGTACTTCCCACCTCTCGCTTTCTCAAAATATGACAATATTTTCACTCAAGCAAATGAAATGCATTTTGAGATGAGCTGCAGTTGCCTTTAAAGCGACCATTATTCTTCTGAGCTGAATTCTCACCAACCTCAGGACAACCCTTTCTTTTCCCACTGGCAAAGCCATTCTGTCGAATCAAAATGCCTTCAGTAATGAAACTGCTATTGCAAGGCACATCAAGGAGCTGAAGATAAAATCTTGTACTGCGCAATTTCAGAAGAAAAACTTCATAAGAGAATTTATAATGTTAAATAATCAAAATTGAGAATGTACAGTGAAGAACAGAAAACTCGGTATTACAGATTCAAATCAGTTTATTCCAACCTATACACAGATATCTTTTAAGTTGTACTTGTTACAGTGATAGTGTTTTATTTTGACCAGAAGCAAATCCAAGTTTCATGAAATTCAAGTAACTGAGTGCATTGTAGAGGAAATGAAAGAGGCATTTTATAGCTCAATATCCCAAGTACAAAAACGTAAATCCTGCATTTAGTTAGATCTCTAGTAAATACAGACATCTTGAAACTGAATTTGTTTCACTTTCTATTTGACCTTTTCCTTTTTTTTTCTTTTAAATCTATTTAAAAATGAGACTGACCTTCATATAGGGTTAAAAGTTAAGATTTTTGTTTTCCTGAGGTAGTACACATGATGTAGTAATACATTGATATTATGGTCAACATTACTTGAAAACTTTGCTGTATTTAATTCTGCTCCTGCAAACTTTTGCTTATGCTCCAGTGAAATGAACAGTGCAGCTCAAGTTGCTGGGATCACTCTAGGTTCCAGGATGCTGCATTAAGCAAGTGAGAAGCCACTGAAAATTCTTCAGTAAACAGAAAAGATCTCTCTTTGTATAATTACTTGACTGCAGCAACAGGCTTCCCAGCTGATAAGGCTGTGTTTTTCAGGTATAACTATTCATCTACAAACCTAATAAATTCATATGTGGATTCATCCTTACTTTCTTACAAATAATGTCTGTCATGAGCTATGCCTAACATAGCAATTTTTGGAGATATAAGCTTTCATCATACTGAGAAGTTTCTGTCTATAACAGAGGTTTCCTATGACAAGACAGTCATTCATATAATACAACTTTCATTTAATCAGAAAGTTGTATCTAGCCATGATTTGAAGCCAAGCATCCATACACTCGAATTTCAATTACATGTTACATAAACTGTCTAGAAACAAAATACAGGTAATTTCAACTTCATGCAATAGCACGTATTCCTTCAGTGGAAAGTGGTGCAATCTGATAATCTGACAGAGCTGCTTTGCTTCTAGCACAAACTCTCTTCCCTTACTCTTCCATTATTGTATAATATGACCAATGCAGTTTACAGAACTACAGTTTAAAAAAACCCCAGTCATACATCAGGTCTTCTTCCACATTCACAGAAAAAAAGCACATTACTGGCACTGAAGTTCATCAACCAACTAAAGCTCTGAAGAAGTAGTCACAGGTTGTTTTTGCACGCTGACTCCCACGTTATTAATCTGGGCTATTCAGAGATCTGACACAAACCATAGGGTACCTGATAGGGGACGCTATGATACTCTCAAATGAGTAGTGGCACAGAAAACAGACATAAGCAAGGGGACAGGTACAGGAGAACATAATAGACACCAAAACGAGAAGGGACTGGCTCATCAACATGAAGGAAAATTTCCTAGTTTGAAATTTTCTACCAAAAAGAACCAATTCATTGTCAGTGACAGGAACTAGTTGAAGAAGAAGCTGTTGGCTACTAAGGTTTCAATTTTTTTTTCCCCTTGGCAAATCTGAGGGTTTTTCTCAAACTAAAATACTGCCAAATAATTGTTACTGCTAATAAATTTGCTGGCTGTGGCATTGGTTTTTTTTTTCTTATAATAGGTGCTGTACCAGTTCAATAACTACATGGTAAAGTCAAAATGCTTGGTAAGTCGACTTTACATTCATGGGCATATACCGTGTTAGTAACAGTTTAGAGGTCTGACTATGCTAATAAAGTAATTAAAACACAAAAAGAAGTAAAGGTTGATGTACAAATCTATCACATGTTGGCAACCTATGTGAACCATTTAACTAGAGAATTACGCAAATCTGTTTCCCCAAAGTTTTAAAACATTAATTAGAATTATTATTCCTCTGTAAATGCAATCTGTTCCATGACTGAACCAATGAAAATTTGCTATATTTTTCAGTTTCCCCTTTCCTTTAGAACTGTTGCCCACATTCTGCTTCTTGCCCCTTTTCAGAGATCTGTCTGCTGACAGACTAACTTCAGAGCAAGCTAGGTCAACAAGAAACACCCAATCTCTAAAATAAAACCTTCAAACCAATCCTCCCCACCTTCCATTTCAAACAACCCTCACATAAACCCCAAAACCCTCCCAGAAAATAAAAACCACTTTCCACAAGACTCATTTTCCCAGAAACCAGCGTCACAAAACCAGAACTGCACACAAAGCCACCGCAGACATCTGACACAGGTGTGTTGGTATCGCCAATACAAAGGTTCATTTTGCATGGTAGGTGACACTGAAACTGATGGGTCTTTGCATCTGAAATACAGGGCTTACATGAATCAGGTACCGGACTTGCAACCCCAAATCCATCACAAAGTCAGAAATATTTTGCATGCTTTAGTATGCAAAAGTATGTACAACGTTAAATTGCACCCTTATTGTATCCATAGCTTTCTAAGGCAAACTAAGTTGAAGTCTATTATTCGCCTTTTATAATGCTTGTTAAGTGACAATATTTATTTCACATGTATCAGAGCACCTACAAACTCTAGATTCAGTCCTCTTTCATCTCACCAGTACACCAACATTCGGCCATTTGTGTTTATAATATAAATCAAAATATTTATTTTTGTTGAAATGGAGTTCCACTAAATCAGACATTTTTCTCTAACTCATTGCTTCACCATTTTTAAATATAAGCACTCTCTATAAATTATATTAATAAAGAAATCTTGCAACTCTGTGTACCTATATTTAAATCTACATTTCCAGCTGACTGTCACAGATGACTTCTAATATTCATGTAGTCTTTTAAATTAAATTTGTCCATAACCAAATATTGCACTTTCAAGTTTCATATGATTTGCTTACCTCCCTCTTAATACCAAGACTTTAGTCAGCAATATATTGATATTTAAAGATGTGCAGCTGTCCTTTTACTTTTATAACATCTAAATGTCATAATTTATGCTGAATATTATGCATGAACTATCTAAAGGTTTTGATCATAAAAGCCAAAGGAGTGAATACGAATAAAACGAAGGCACACAAGTAATTCTGCAGACAAATCAGCAAACTCTTGGTATCTAGCTGTTCACTAAAACATTTTCATCATTTGTTATCAAAACTTTTTTTCAGCACATTTCGGTATTTATATTTGCATTAGTTAAAAAGAAGGAAAAAGTGTTGGAGCTTTTTTTTGTAATCTTTTACACAGCTTTCAAATTTCTACTTTTTCTTGTTTACTGTTTCTAATAGGAGCTGACTTTTCATAACTTCCTAGATGTTTGTAGAAAGAAACAGCAGGATTAATAGAAAGCTTTAGAGAAAAGTGTTTGTCATTTAATCACGACTTTTAAAGTACCATTGTTATTGAAATACCTCATTTTCACTTTTGAGTATCTACAAATGATATTTAGATTGTTAACAGAAAAATTTCCCCTTATAATACAAAGTTATGGAATAAGAATAGCATACAGATGTCACTTAAATAATATATAACTGATTTAGCAAAATAATAGCCATTTGTCAGCTATATGGCATACGCAGCTTCATGAAGAAATTATACAATAAGGAAAAAGGATATGAGTTTATCACTAATAACTGTACTGCCTCAACACAGCAGCAAACCTTGCTTGCAATGATTCTATGAGTTTTTTCAACATCTGAACACACAAACTTAATTTTTTGCCTAATCTGGCTTCAATATCTTTTATGCTGTTTTAGATCTCTCAGGCTTGGAAAGGCAATTAAAGGGTGAAAGGGTCTGCCACTTTTTAAAAACACATTTTGTGAACTGGGAGGGGACAGAGATAGATATCAGTCAGCATTTTCCCAACATACAGCAATTCAACTCTACTATGTGTGGCTGCTTCATAAAAGAGAAAAAAAGAGCACAAGAAAACACAATATAGTCTCAGTTAAATAAAGTTTAGAGGATCACAAATACGTGAATTAAACCAACTTCAGGTGTACCAAAATGATTCAACTGACCTAAAAGTCAATGTTATTGAATTCGGAGTAGAGACTGCAGCAGATTTTTCTTGTATGATCTCTCTTCTTAGAACATACAGTACCAAATATGTTCAAGTTCAAAAGTGGCAACCATTCACAAGCGCATTTCTGATCTTTATTTTAATAACATCGATAAACCGATAAAGAGCATGCAAAAAAGAGCAACAGCCTGTTTACTGGCATCAACTCCTCTTCTAATAACCTGGAAGTAGATAAGCTTTACAAAACACTAAAATATTTAAATATGTATCAAGAACAGCGATTATGATCATCATTAAAAAAATGCTACAGTATTACCATATTGAGCAAGCATAGCCTCAATAGCTGCTATTTCAGCCAAAAAAAAAGAAAAAAAGGAAAAAAAAAAAAGAAGAAAAAGCATTTTTACTTGTCAGATACCTCATAAAACCAACTTACAGACTTCCCCGTGAGTTGTTTACTGCTAGGAAATTGTTAGCCTGCAGAAACAGCCTGGTCGTGCTGTTTTACAGGTCTGGTTTCAAAAACTTTCATCTGTGGTCTAGATTTCATAAACATGGAATAGTCAGAACTGTACTCACTTTACAATTTCACTAAAATTGCATTACAGATCGAGAGGCAGTTCATCAAAGGACATAAAGCAAGTAAACCAGCAGATATGAGAGGGCAAGATAGATGTGTGCAGCATTTATCTTTCTAAACCCTGAAATACCAAGTTAAAAAAAAATCTTACAAAAATGATTCTGCTGCTGCAGTGCTCTACCAACATTTCTCTCGCTCACCCAGGGGCTTCTTAAAACAGTAGGTCAGAAATCTGCTCCTCTTAGTTCCTAGCTGAGATAAAGGTTTTAAGTAAAACATTAGCAAAGGGTACAATTCTCTCTTTTGCTGTCTATCAATCTACTCAGAACAAAGCTCACATACACACCAGCAACTGATGTTTCAACAGAAACACCACCCCCCAAAACACCAAAGTCAAAGGTCTTCATGCTCAAACTTCTAAGAGATGCACTGAAATTTGAAAAAAAAACCCCTATTTCCTAGTTCCATATCCTTATCATGGAGGAATTTTACCTAAATAATTAAAATTCATTTAGGGAACTTGAGGGATTCATTTTTTATGCTGCATTCAAGAAGTAATGGTAGCATAAGACATTAAGTGATCGAAGTTTTCTTAATTTTACTATATATAAATGAAGTACACTTTGATCAATAATTGTAAAGCATTTTTTTCACATTCCATTCAAAAGAACCTTGTTTCTCTGTATGGCTATTTTGTACAATTTGGCTATTATGTGAATCTGCCTAGCTCAATAAAATTCCAGGATCAAAAGCTAATGAGTTGCATCCGAAATGGTCAAAGTTGATATATTTTCAGAATACAAGAGAAACATAGCGAAAGGATGAGGAAATATTAAAATTTGGAGTATTTCAGTAACAACATTCAAAACACAACGTTAAGAAGGGCTAATGAACAGTTCAGTCTCTCTTCCCTTTGACATGAATTTCAGTATTCATGCCAAGCAAAACAAAAGCCTCTTATAAATGTTTATTCCTGCTGACAATCAAACAGTACATCTAGGCAAGCAGTCCAGGTCTCCTCTTTTGGCTCCCTGTATGGACCACACTGCATTATAAGTTTCAAGCTAAAACAAACCCAGCTGGGCCTTACCTCTGTCACTGAAGTCATCCACCAGAATGATCTCTGCGATCAGGCTGTCTGGAGTGCGGTTGATGATGCTGTGGATTGTGCGCAAGAGCGAAGTCCAGCCTTCGTTATGGAACGGGATAATGATGCTAGTGTTTGGTAGTGTTTCCAAGTACACCTTGTGCTTACAGCTGAAGAGGCAAGAGGATAATTGTATAAGCATACTGAAAATCTGAGTTGGCATATCCTGAGATCTATTTGGGCCATTCAACCAACATGGTTTCTGGCATAAAATTCAACAGTGCAATCAAGCAGTACTGTTGTGTGAAAATAACCGGATTGTTTAAAACACATTGCTTACAATACTGAACAAATTGGAACAATGGCAAAATTTAAGTGGAATGAGTGAAAAAAATCTAACTGGCTGGAATTCTTTTCCTTCACTGAAAACTTTTTCCTGCAATATGACAGATGACATATCTTCTGCGATATCATTTCCAAAAACCAAATCCTCTTATCAAAAAGAGCTCTGAAGCATAATATGAAGCTAATCTGAAATGAACGTTTGGTCTACAAAGAGATAAACTCTAGAAAACAATCCAGTATTATCCTGGGTGATATGTGCTTACAATATGAAAAACAACAACATCCACAAATACAACTCCAGCTTCACATCTACAGATCCAAAATGATTGCTCCTATTAAACACAGAGATAAAACAACACACAATTTTGGAAACGCAGATTCATAAACAAGGAAATGTAAACAATCTTTTATCTTTGAAAGGAAAGCACTGTACTTTCAACATCTTAATTGCACAGCAGCTATGGATATATGAGTGCTTAACCCAACTGTTTTCAATATTGAGTTATTTACACGTTTCAGAAAGAAAAAACCAAAACACTCAAATAATGGCCATGCAAATCAGTGTCTCCTAATAGTCAAAAATATTTTATGACAAATGTTTAGATTACTGCAACTGATAGGACCTGATCTTTCATGTTTTGTTGAAAAAGAGAAAAAAGGGACACATTCCTCTGTTCTTAACAAAGCCTGGCATTTTCACCTCTGGGGACACAGTAACGGAATGATTTCTCATTCCTCAAAAGAAAGTCACATCCTGATAAAGGTATCCCTAGAGCAGAAACCTGTCAGCTTTGCAATAAACAAACAAAATTAAAAGTTTAGACCTGCAAATTTTAGGTTTAAAAAAAAAGTATAGATATCTTTGCTCCTTGTCAGAAAGCGCAACTATGCATATCAAACACTGCTATAGGTTATAATTTTAATTTACATATATTTTCAGCTTAGTTCGCATTTCCTCTTTATAAATGTCACTTAGAAATCAATATTTACCAATATATTGTACAGCTACCACACTGATGAAGTGTTCTAAAGAAATAATAAAAAAACTCTTAGGTACTACAGTTATATTTGCAAAATATTAACTGTTTCATACCTGCAAATAAACAAACTAGTTTTTAGATGCTTTCCTAAAAAATTAAGATTTAATTTGTAGTTCAGACTTTTCTTCCTAAAACATAGTGAGAATTAATTTAATGACAAGCCATTTTCAGAAATAATAACTGTTGCAACTTTCGAATAAGCAGCTTGCTAGTAAAACATATATGCAGACTGAAAAAAGGACAGCTGCTTTGCAAGAATGTGAAGTTCTGGAGAGAACAGTGCTCATTATCTAGAGACAGAAAAGTCTAAGTATATATATTCAAATGTTTTGTGAGCAAAAGAAAATCCGCCGCAGCAAAAGAATTTACTTGAAATTCTTTTTCTTATCTGTTAGAAGTACAACAAATGAAGCCTATTATTAATACATAGCTGTTTCAGTTGCCAAATTAAGAAAGCCACCTACCAAAACCAACACCTACTGTAGCCAGCTGTTTGCCAACAGGGATGCTTCTAGGACTAGAACAAATGTAACTACCAGACATACATGTAACTCACATGATTTTTGAAAGCAAAAGTTGTTTCTTTAGCATTTTCAACTCCTAGTAAATATGATTTTAAAACTAGTAAGTTTCCACCTCCATAAAACCCCAAGACAAAAAAAAAAAACCACCACACAAAACCAAGCAAGAGAACCCCACATACGTCAGACTAACAACTTCTAAAGGGTAGAACAAATGAAAGAGGAAAAAAATACTCAAAACACCCAAACACATCAGAATGCCATTTCTTTTTTAAAAAGTCACCTTTCCAGTATAATAATATACGTTTTGAAAGCAGTTGTACTGAAATGTGTGTATTTCCATGGTTAATATTGTAGCCTTATATGTGTAAGGATGGGGAAGGTTGTTGGATCTGGATATTCTCATTAACCGTTGGATATTCTCATTAACCGTTTCAGAGTAATTACATATTCTAAAGTGATAAGAAAGAGAAGCAACATTGATGGATATGGTTTAAAACCATTCAATTCTTCCTGCTGAACAGATTGCTCCAAAACAGAGCCACACTTAGAAGAGGAAAGCATCTTACACCGTCTTAACATTTCTCCATCATTCAAATTTGACCTTTAATCCTCACTTACATTTACTCTTGATTGCCATTGCAAAGGTATCTGGCTATATGTGAATTGATTTCTAGTAAGAGCCACAAACCACCAAAATGTCCTTTTCTGCTTTTGTCAAAAAAACCTGGTCAGATTTCAAATTTATAGAAATGAAACCTCAAATTTCATCATTTTCTTCAGCAAGAGGAATTCTGCTCATTTTTAGCCCCTTGTTCTCTGACATGAGACTAACTATAACAGAAGACCACTATTTTAAAAAGTGTAACATGAAATCCATTTTACATGAAGTTCTATTCAACATTGTCCATGGCAGAGTGCAGCTAGCTCTGAGTTTTGATGGGCTGCAGGACAGACCTGATGAATAGCTGGAATGCCAAGGAAAGGCCCACGAATTGCAACAAAAATTCAGTCAGACCTCCACATCTGAGACACTGGACATACCACGAGAAAAAGCCTATATATGTTTACAAGAATAAACATATAATGCATGCAGCATTTGTTCAAAGTCCATGAACGTGCTTCTTTATAGCCTGAATTTTAGAAGTGATGCCAAATACCCTGGCTGCAAAAAGAATACTTAGAAGCTAAAGACATTGCTTCTTGTTTTAAAAGGGAAATTCTTGAGTCTCCAAGCAAATGAAAATTGCAATTCAAAATTCTTTCATGTTTCCTGAAGAATGCAATCTTACCAAAATTTACTAAAATAAAAATAAAGCAAGTTTTGCTGTAGAAAGGAAAAGTGCTGTGTATAAAAGATTACCATAACCTCATATACATTAGGTAAAACCTTCTGAATTATGATATACATGTTAAATGAAACTGAACTGACTACCTATAGAAATATTTAAAATACTACTGAGCAGAATCATACTTTTTCCCAGAGCCCCAAAATTTCAGTGGAAAATTCTGTCAAACTTGTATCAATTTAGCAAATTATAGTACTTGCACACATGATCTCCAATAGTCATCCTCCACATAAAGACACTGCAAATTACTTGCACACTTTAGATGAATGTTGGCTCTATGGAGACAGTAACTATCATTCAAGTACTTTGAAAGGCAGAATAAACTGTCCAAAGAACACAGTGACATTCACTTAGGTTTGAAATACTAGGAAATCCATAGAAGTCCGTAAATAAATCCTAAAATCAATACTCAAAAAAGGTTAGAAGATTTAAGACAGTCAGTTCAGCCAGTTTCAGTGAAGTAATTAAGGTTTGCTCCAAGATGTAACTCAGCATAGAAAAGATTGCTATGTAGTTAATGTCAGTCAACTTTACTTTAAGCTCTCCTTTTAATTATGAAATCATAGCTCAACTGATAAAGGCAGATATATTACTGTAGAGCTTCAGTGTTCATATTCTGATTGAGGAATTTAAAAAGAAAAAAAAATCAGTGGTGAACTGAAAAATGGGCATAAATACTAGGTCTTTCAAAATAATTTTATTAGTAATGTATTATTTGCTATTTTTAGCTTGTTTCTGTCAGGACTAGTTTTTGCCCTAGTGGCACTTTAAACTGGATTAACTTTTAAAGTAACATATGAGAACTCTGCACTAACAAGACTGATTTAAATAGGAAATGAAAACAGTTCATTTGACTCTGTTAACTCAGTCTGTATATACTGCAAAATGGCTCGTTTGAATGAAATATATGTTAGTGTAAACACACACAAAGTTTCAGAAGAGAAACTTGCCATGGTATTTCACAATTTTGGGATTGAGGGCAGAAAACTAAATCAGCCTACCTGAGATTAGTATACCAAATTGATTTTTCACTTTGGCTTTGATCGTAATAATTTCCATGAAAGTGTTTTCTGCAATCAGCTCTGGCTATGTATGTATGAGCATCATTCCCATACTGATAAGAGGATAAATACTCAAGGATGGTAACAGCACATCACATTATTTGACTAGTCTTTCACTGTTTTCATTATACTTTTCCTCACTTTTAACCTTACCTCCATACTTACGTTTCTTCACATAACCAAATAGCTTAGTTCAGCAGTACTTTTAATGTTCGAAGCACCACTCATTCACTTTGCTCAGAAACCTCACACTGCCTCTTCCTCAGCTTACCCTGTTCAGCTACAGGACTAATGCAGCTTCCTCATTAGTGGCTGGTAAGTGATCATTTATGCAACTGGAGGACATGTTATCTCTCTTGCCCTTTCACCACGCAGTCTCATCATGTGCAAGTAACAATGCCAACTCTTCTCTTGACTTTTAAAAGACAGTGGCTTTCAGTGTTTACCACTATACTGCCTATACTACGGATCATCTTCAGTTTATCTCATGGAATCCCTTACCAATACTTTCCTTATTGGTGACTGGGAATCCAGCTTATTGCTGAATTCCACAGCGACACATTTGATCACACGAAACAATGGAAAAAACCCGCTTATCACTATTCCATATAGTTAACCAGCAAGTTAACTATTACACCAAAATAATTTGCTTCTGTAGTATAATCCTACTGCATGCTGGTCCTGTTATAAAGGCAAACTGGGAAGAGGATGTTTATTGTGTTTGCTAGGTGAACGCTTTTTTAATTTAAAGTAAGTGTACAGTTTAAATCTTTGTATTTTTATACAATGCACTCATCCTAGACACTTAAAAATGCATAGCTTTCCAGAAAGAGTTCAGTCAAGTAACTACCAGTCTTTTGGTTGTTCTTTTCAAAATAAATAAATGGCTGCCACCAAAAGAGATTATTTTAAGCTCTTTAGAAAGCAAGGTCATTTATTTCTAGAGGGCAGCATCCAACCGCCTGAATCAACAAGTTGGGAGGGAACAAGGGGATGAAGAAGCAACGATATATATCTAGGACTCATGGCAGGAATACTGTTCAAGGGGGTGAAGAAGCTGACTATTGAAACTAGAAAAGGGCTCCTACTCTGCAGAAACATTTTCTGTGTAACCTTAATAGAATACTACAGATTTGCCTTAGTGATGTACAACAGAAGCCTTCCTAAAGACGTCTCTTTTATCGCATTTAAACATAACATTATTTTAGTGCAGCACACTAGCACTTATTCATGGAACAATGCTGAACAATAGGTTCAGTAGCTAAGGTTAAAAAACTGGGAAATTTCTTGGCATAAATAATAGATGTCTTCAAGCTTATTTATTTAAGTCTTAAATCTCAGAATAAATTCTATGTTGTGTCTGAAATGTCTCGGTAGATACACTTAGCAAGAAAAGAACCATGATAAGCAACAGTCATCCTGCTAGTTAAGTAGCTCACACCTGTATTTTCTGACTGAAGTTATTGCATTACCATTCGGAACAATGGGAGTTTAGAAGAGGACATGCAAGGGGCATTATGCACTGCCCCTGCACAAATACTCAGAATAATTAAATAACACTAGCAACATGGATTTTGCCAAAAAGTATTTCATAAATGTTAACATTTGTGTAAAAAAAAAAAACAACAACCAAAAACTGGCATTAAACGATGAATTCACTGATGAGTCAGATACAATGTCATTTTCAAGATTATAATGAATCAAAAGTTATGAACCTTGAATTTTGCTTTCAAATATCGCTATCCTTGATCTATTTAGTCTCTCTTTCCATGATATTTCAGAATTTAATATCATTAAATTAGTCCCTCAGAGACTTCTGGATGAGATTTTTACAAACAGAGGCCCTATCTACAAGTCCACAAGCTGTTTCCACATTGTGAAGGCGTACTTACTGCTTTGAAAATCAATCTGTCCAAAGAATTGCCTTCTTCTCTCCCTTCTATCAGATACATTATTAAGCACTAATCATAGTGCTTAATAGAATTGTATGATTCAATTTTTTAATTTATTACTGTTTTGAAAAACTGAACTCCTAAAGCTGCACAATACTCTTTATTATGCACACCTGCCACAAAGTCACCAGAGGATGGCTACTTATGAAACCCAAGTTCTTTACAAAAATGTAAGGTAGAATTTATTCGCAAATAATTTCTATAGTAAAAAATTTTAAATACACGTAATTGACAAAGTAGAACTTTCCACCAGCTTTGCATGCTGCCTCACAGTTTGGTTTTGGAGCTGGGCACTTGGCTCCAGGAGTTCAAGGCTTATTCATAGAAACAGTACACACTCACACCATTTAACTTTAAGGTGGTTTAAAATACTCATTATCGACTTCATTATTCCTTTGAAATACAGAATTCTTCTGCTGAGTTGAAACAAGAATCAAAACCAAGTTTCTGAACAGAACAATTTTAGAGTTGGCTTCAAAGTTGCAGTGGGACTTTTAGAAGGTCAAGAGAATAGCAAGAGGTTCCTACCATTCCTGAAATATTAACCTGCTTGAGGAAGGAAAAAAAACTGTCCCAGAAACACCATGGAGCTATCTGCAGCAGGCACCTTTAAAATACAACCTGAAAAGAGGACTATTCATAAAAAGAGAAGTAGTGAAAAGGAGTTATAGTTACACTTCTTTCTTGTTCACTACTAAAAATCCTAAGACTAAGATTTCATTTTTTAGGTTAGTCTACTCTACTGGGAACAAATAACAGCACATTTTTACTTCAAGGAATAAGAATAATTCTGTTTGCTTTCCTGAAAACTTTATATGTGAGGGGAAAAAAGTGTCCTAAAACATCACATGAGCTTAAGAAAAGATGCAGAACTTCCAAATCCTCCATCCTTAGAGCTTCTTAGTTAACAGAAATATGCAGAAATATACTGCCTCTGAAGAAGACAAAATGAAACAATATGGGCTTCTAAAATGATGAGAAAGGAAAGCAGTGCTGGCACCATTCCAGCCACTTGACAGCAAACGCTGATTCATAAAAGCGGCAATTTGCTTGACCCTGTAGATATATCAACAATGTTTTATGTACATTAAGGGATACCAGTAGCAATGCTGCGGTCAGTTACCAGGCTCTGTGCCCTCCAAACACATCAACAACCTTGAAAATTGCCCTGGTAGATAATAACATAGGAGAAGTTAAGTGTCTCACAGCATCCCTTTGCTGCATTTAGGAAACAAGGTAGCAGCCTACTAAGGCAGTTTCTGGATCATAAAAGTAGCCCACCTCTAATTTTCTCCTCTTAAAGGAAGTGCCAGAGAAAGTTAAAGCAAAACAGAAAGATATTTTCAACCTTTTTTCCCCCACTGGCTTTGACAGCTCTCGCTCTCTTAGATAAGCTGCTTTTTCAGATCTGACCTTTTCTTTCCCTTTATTAAAAGAAACTACAGCACCCACTGGGCTCCCAGGTACTGACAAGACCTCCATAAGATACCAGGACAAAACATTTCCCAACAAAATTTACATAGTAATTGTCTTAGCATGTTAAAGTATTCAATTTACAGCAACAAGCTTCAGTCACATCATGTTTCTGTTCCAATCTAGTCTTGTCAACTGAGCCTGATTAAGTAGTGATAACCAGTAATTTCTCCTGCCATTTGACAAGGCTGTAAAATTAGCTTGGGTGTGAGTTGATGGCAGGAAAAGTAATCTTTATTTTCACAGTGACTCACAGCTGGGAAGAAAGCAGGCATTACTGGGTATAGGCCTCAGTAAATGTCACAACACTTTACTAGAACAAATAAACCTTCTCCAAAACATTAATGTTATTTTCATGAAAAAGAAGAAAAAAGATTAAATTGCAGAGTAGAAATTGTTTGTGAAATTGCTATTAAATGCACTATCAACATGTCTTGGGAACTAAGAAGGCAGTCTTGTGCTCTACGTAGACTTCCCTCAGCGTGGAATTCATCAGAACTGATGGAGCTGAATTAGGTGCTTGTTACTTTATGTCAAATTGCCTCATTTTGGCCTGTCATGTACAGTCTCTTCAGCAGCACTGCATGTCTCTGAAGAAATCAAAGTCTGTGAGTTTGCCCCACTTTGTCCTTCAAACGAAAAAGCTCCTGTAACCAAGGGAAGAGTCTAAGAGTCAGATAAACCAAATTAACACAAAGCGTGTTTACGTTTGCAAAGTTTTGGTTTGTGACACAGTGAGTTATAAAATCTTCATCACTTATGGAAAGATGTTATAAGCTTTTTAAAAAAATTATTAATATGCTTTAAGAAACTTATCTACTCACCTACATGTATTAAATCTAGGAGGCTTGGGAAATAACACATGTAGTCATTTTATACCATCTCATTAGCAAGTGCACATCAGAAAGCACCCTAGTACTCTAATTATATTTTAGCTTAAACCTTGCACTTTGTTACCTACGAATTCAAAAATAGCAGCAGACTAATTTATTTAATACATACACAAGCAAACACCCTCAAACCACCTTTTCTTCTGCAAGAGAAGATCAAAGAAATAAAAATGTAGTCAAAATTCATTCATTCAAACCTAGCACACTTATGTGATGGTCTCTCAGAAGTAAGGCAGACCTCAACATGATAAATAAAAAGCCTCTGTTTTGACTCTAAGGTCATTTTCCTGGCTGAAGAAGAAAGAGGATCAGAATTCAGGTTTTTGTCACGTCAAAGTCCATTTTAAAGCATACTACTTCAGGAACAAACCAACCTGTGACTTCAGTTTCAGAAATCCTAGTTATCTTTTTACCACTTGGCCTTATATTCCAAAGGTATCCCGTAGGCTTCTAGGTACCCTCTAGAAGCTCAGCCACTCCTCCCAGTTTTGCATCACTCCTCAGGTACTTCTCTCAGTTGCTGTGATCATTCAAAGACCATTGAGAGGAGCCTCAAATAGATATCAGTTCCTTCAGAATTCATGGGTATATCCCATCAGGCCTATGGAGTTACTATGTCCAGTTTGCTTAAGCATAAAAAAATTTTCAAAGATAGTCTGTGATCTACCTTCATCTCTTCATCACTCCCTTTCAGTGCAATATGTGGTCAGGCTTACACATCCCCCAACACCATCAAGTGTACACAATAAAAGATATATAATGAAGAAGATAGGTCTGACCAGTGTCTATAATACCAAAATCACAGCTGGTAGACAAGGGAGCAAATGCTGTGAAAAAGCTGTTGGGTCTCATGGACCACATCTGCCAACAAGATCAGTAAGTTCTCATGCCTCCTACCACATCCTGCAGACAGTACAGCCTTCAGAAAATTGGACCTCAAGAAGGTTACTCACAATCAAATCAGGCAAAATAGAAGTTGCTTTTCCAATCCAGCATTGCTGCACATCTGCTGTCCTTATTACATGAGGTGCAACAGCTAATTCTGTTGCCACCGAGAATGTACTGCTGGCTCAGCAAGGTATACTGAGGCTCTTCATAAAACTACAATATTAACAACATATATCATTGCTTTCACCTATGAACTTCAAAGATAAAAAACCCCAGAACATCTCACATTTCTCACAAATCTTAGCAAAGCTGGATGTACTTTCCAATTTTGCTATTGTATTATATGACAGTTAAAAGTTCAAGCTTTAATCATTGCCAAATGCTAATAGACTTGGCTATCCCAGATGTACAGAACTGGCTGGAGGGTAAATATGCTTCAGAATTTCTGTCCCCATTAAGTTTAGATTTCACAGTTATGTTTACCACAGCTTGCTATTTTCTCAGCAGCGTGGGAGGATTTACTGGATTCGAAATAACATGCAAGGCATCTAAACGCATAAGAACTACTTTTCCCCACGTGTATAAACAGATTATTTCTTTTATCAAATAATTTTCAGTAAACAGAAACAGACCCATCAGGCTTGGACTCTCCTCCATGGCCTATTTAACACTGCGGCCTATTTCTCAGTAAAAGGATGGAAGAGGAATCATCAATCTTCAGCCACATTTTTGCTGTTGCTGCCCTAAAAAAAAAGACACACGAGCACCCAGAAAGCACTTGGGAATTATTCCATGTTATTTGTTACTATCAATACATATCCTGCAGGGAAAGTGACAGCAGGCATGACAGAGACAGAAAGCCATAGGTTTTCTTGGGTATAAAATATTCCTGATCCTGTTTTGAGGACCTGCACTTCAAATGGGATGCCCTGAAGCAATTGCAGAGAACAATCTGGTCAGGCTTGGAAATGGGGTCTTTGCCTATTGTGTTTTGGATCACATGACTTTTCACTTTCACTACATTATTCAGTAACTACACAAAACAGTTTGAAAAGCACAGAAATTATCTCCAGCTTTTCCACTACCCACTAAATGCATAACTTGAGTTTTAACAGTTGGTCTGTGGCCAGATAAAAAGTTAAGCTAATACTGTTAATCAGTGGTATGAAGCAGTGCAACGTGTGTCTGAAGACATTTCTTACTACCCAAAATGAATGAAAACTAGAAAAAGCCTTCTACTATCTTTGTTTCTTCCACCATATGATCAAAAATTCAACAGAAGATTGAGACAAACAACTAATTACTTCTATAAGACTTATTAAATATTTGCAAGTTCAGCATACTTAAATTATTTAGTCTATTTTTTTTTTTTTAAGCAAAGCAAGACTACCCAAGTCTGTCTTTAAGATCATAGACTGCTGAGGGAATTAATTCAAATTTAGATTGGAGTATTGGGTTAAAGACAAACTTTTAAATTTTAGTTTTAGGGACAATATACATAGGCTAGAAAGCGACAAATGCACTGTATTTATAAAAAGAAAGTAACTAAATACAGTACAATAACCACTTTTTTAGGGGATTCAGATATATACTACTGCCTATGTATCTAACTATATCCCTTTCCCATGAGTCTGGTAATACTAGTGTTTTTGCAAAGTGTCCTAAAACATCACTATGTTTTAAGAGCAACTCCAACTCTGTTAACTCTGCAACTACTCTAAAGAAACACAAAAATGGAGTCAATCAAAAAACATACCGCCCGGAGAAATTCCATTACATATTCACTTTAGCCTCTTTTAAAAATACAATGGAGAGCAACCCCACTGCATTCAAATGTTTTAAGAGAGAATCATTCAGGCATTCCCTCAGCTTCTGCTGCTGAAAAGGAGAGTTTCAGTTATGCAGAACCCATGGAACGAAATTTGGTTTTGTTATTAGAAAGAAATAAAACCTCATTAGTGTTCAGGACACAGAAGATCTAACAGCCCTTAGCTAAACACTCTTATTTCTTTCATTATGAAAATGCATTTCTTCTGAGGGTTGTGAAAAATTTAATGAGCATGGTTCAGACTTCTAAAAAGGAAATGGGAGTGACAGTGAAGGGCCAGCCCTGCAATAGCAAGACCAGCAGAAAAGGATTGGAAACACTGACTCCAGCCCATACAGGCTAAAAACCAGACATTACAAGAATCAGGTTGAACATTCTTAACGTACAACAAGAATGGTAAGAATTTCATTACTAAATGAATCTATCTATGCCCAGGGAAACCTTAAAAGGATGAGATTTCTTGTGATAGATTGCTCAGGCAAGATGAGAAGGATTTGTGCATCTGATCTAAGACTAGCCAAGTCATAGAATAGCTTGAGCTGGAAGGGATTCACAAGGATCATCAAGGCCCTGCACAGGACAACTCCAAGAATCACACCATTTGCCTTAGAGCATTTTTCAAACATTTCTTGAACTCTGTCAGGCTTGGTGCTGTGATCACTTCCCCGGGAAGCCTGATCCAGGGCCCGATCATTCTCTGGGTCAAAACCACCTTTGTCTAATATCCAATCTAAACCTCCCCTGACTCAGCTTCATGCCACTCCTTAGGGTCCTGTCACTGGTAACCACAGAAGAGAGATCAGTGCCTGCCCTTCCTCCTCCCCTCACAAGGAAGGCTGCAATGGGGTCTCCACTCTGTCTACTCCAGGCTGAACAGACCAAGTGACCTCAGCCACGCCTCATACGGCTTCACCTCTAGATTCTTCATCTTCATGATACTCCTCTGGATGCTCTCCAATAGCTTTTTATCCCTCTTATATTTTCGTGCCCAAAACTGTACACAGTACTCAAAGAGAGGCTGTACCACCACAGAGTGGGACAATCCCCCCACCTTGCCTGGCTCGCAGTGCTGAGCTTGATGCACTCCAGGACATGGTTATCAGCAATTAACCTACAAATTTTAGATAAAAGGAGACCTGTTGTTGAAATTAAGATATGCAAACATACCAAACAAAATGTTTTAAATTATAAAGCTTGCAACTGTATTGGTATCAGGGACTAACTTGAATTCCTTGATTCAATAATGAAAGGCTTAAAAAATTGATTGTCTAGTATACAAACACTTAAGAGCTTGAAACAGGATAGATCACAAAATGTATATTCACTGCTCAGACTAGATGATTGCAATCCTTCCCCCAAGCCTCATTAAAATCACATTTAGAACACTATTCAAAATGCAAGTCAGATTCATTTTTGTTTGTTTGAACAAAACTGGTATGAAGAGCAGAATATTTGATAATGTGAAGAAGATAAGAACTAATTTTAACTTCAATGTTAGAATAAGCAGCATTTCTCTTTCTACAACAGAAAATAATACTGCCAACTTTTTCCCTAGCATTAGCAGGTTTGTTATACCCTAGGCTACAGAAAGCAGCAGAAAGCAGGTGAAAAGAGAAATTAATGAAAACACTCTTCTTGTGGGTTTTGAAATATTTCTTATATTGGTACAGAATTTCTAACCCTTAAATATTAATTCCATTGCTTTATCTCAATAGTACCCAAAACCCAGTGTTGCCTTTCAATTAGGGTGACCAGAACTCTTTCAATAAACCAGTCCTGAAGCCCAATAAACTGAGGTGATAAACCTCTTTCAGATTGTTATTTAGAATTAAGGGGGGGAAAAAAAGTTGTTTTCTTTGATTGTTTCTTTGTTTAAGCCTAAAGACAGGGGTGACTGTGGGCAGAGAACAGAGAATTAGCTAATGTAGCTTGGCACCCACTGTGCCAAGGCTTTCACACAAGAGTGGGGCAGAAACAAGACAAAGACCACTCAGAAATGGAAAAAGTATTTGAGCACAGCTATGAGAGATGGAAAAAACCATGGGAGATATTAGAGGAATGCAATAAAAACATATTGAGGATGCAGGAAACGTCAAGTCAGCCTTAAAATAGAAGTTAACTGTTTAATTTCTCTACGGATATTTTTTACAGCACACACCTTTTTGCTGTCTTAAAAAGGAAAGAAGAATCAATCATAACATCTTGCTGAAGTGTTTTAAATATCACAGGAAAAACAAAAGAATACTATTAAACAAATTTGAAAACCTGAATTTCTAAGAGCTCAATCATCTAAACATTTGTTTAGTTCCACCCATCCCCCTGTCAGAAGGTGTTGTTTGCAAATCCTGAGCCCAATTTCCAAAGAGACTCAGAAACAAAAAGTTTATTTGGATTAAAAAGAGCAAGTTTTTTCTGCTGTCTTTGCATGCTTCCCAGAAAACCAAACACTTGGAAGTGGTTCTTAAAATTTCTTTGGTTTGACTTTGGAATAAAATATTTTTGAAGTTATTTTAGAGGCATGTAGAAAATACTGCAGCTGCCCTTTTGATTTAACTAAGTTTTTTTCCAGTTACAGGATTTACCACTCAGTTTTGTTGCATTTTGTGCAAGGTTCATTTTGTGAATTTTCCCTACTGATAGCAATAAAACCATTCTATTTGGTTCTATAAAACACATCATAGATGGCATTTTCAGGAAATTAATCTTCAGCAGATGATGACCATTTTCCCTGTGCAAATGGCATACACTAAATAGAGACAGAGGATCAAAACTCAAAATTTATAATACTAGTATGTCTCACAAACATGCATAAGATGGCACTTAAAAGCCTTAAAGCAGTTAGAGGCTTTTAAGCCCCTCCACAAAGCCAAATCCTTTATAATGCTCAAAAGCTGGCCAAACCAGACCTACCTGCTATGCCACACCTGATTTATCTACTATAATGTTACTGAAGAGCACTCTTTTCTTGGAGAGAAATCACCTAATTTTCCAATAGTTTCTCTGAAAGCAACTTTATTAGTGCCATGGTTTAGCCCCAGCCTCGGACAGATGACCTGCAAATCCGTGAAGAAAATTAACCCAGCCAAAACCAGCACAATAACATGTGAACTACTCCACATTTCACACACACTTCTGAAGAGAGACATTTCCAAAAGGGAAGTGCAGTTTGAGAGTGGCCATATTTAACACACA
Organism: Falcunculus frontatus; assembly: GCA_013398115.1. Classification (NCBI taxonomy): domain Eukaryota; kingdom Metazoa; phylum Chordata; class Aves; order Passeriformes; genus Falcunculus; species Falcunculus frontatus. The sequence continues at coordinate 3,615,233 of VZRV01002226.1, forward strand.
GCAGCCAAGAGATGTGTTTGTTTCTAACAGTAGGTCATTGTGAGACTTCCATGTCTCTTGGAAGCTCAATAAATACACTTACTTCAAGGCATAGCAAGCAGAAGTATAGAGCCCAGCATTGTCACCTTAATTGATGCACCACTTAGTAAGCAATTATAGTACAAGAACTTTTTTTTCTCTTTACCTTTAGATGGTGATCCAGTCAATTAACTAATGGGCTACTTGTGTCAGGAGTGTTTAACATAAGGAAGGATAGCAGGACATGACTCGAGTCAGTTCAGTCAGGACACCACTAAAACATCCACCACACGAGATTTCATTGAACGCCACAGGAACCTAGCTGAATCGGAACATGGAAACAACGCAGGCACCTAAGGATACAAGCTTCCCAAACGAGACCTTTAGGTGCAAGTCACAAAAAGATTTGTGCTGGGGAAAAGAGGGCAGAGAAAGGCTGGTGTGGCACTGACTCGTTCCTAATATGCCACTTCTGACAACACATCACTTCTGGGGACACGCACGGAAACGTCAGGGACTGTGAGGACAGCAGCAGGTAAGAAAGAGGCCGCCAAAAGACCAATTTACAAAACCACAAAGGGATGATAAACCTGATAGCTTCCTTTTGTGTTTAGTAATTGTCCTCTGCAGTTTTGCTAACACAGGAGGTTGCCTGATGAACATATTTATTATACCAACAAAGTAATCTACCACAGTTTCAATGCTACACAGCTGTACATCAAAACTTAAACTTCTTGGAAGTACTCATTGCATAATTTTAGGTAATTTGGCAAAGCAGAAAGCAAAGAACTTATATAAAACATCCAGCTTGTTATAACAATGTATTTCTTTTTACTTAATCCTATGTAAACAATACTAATATATACAAATTGAGACAGTTTTTTCTCAAAACAATGCAACAACTAAATTAGACAACAATTAAAATTAAATTAGAAACATCTCTAACAAAAGGTTAATTCCTCCACTGTGAATTACTCTTTTTAAACCCTTACTACACAAACATTTATATACTATTAATGCTTTGAAAAAGTTGCATATTTGATAGAAAAAGTAGTGTTGCCATGATATTTCTCTTCTCCCTGAACTGAGAACTTCTGTCAAGCTCTGAAGTTCTGCTCTGTTCTCTGACAACTTTTCATACCAAAATAAGTTAAGAAATGAGAAGGTATCTTAACATGAAACATTGTATAATAGAGAGAATTGTATTTGAAGGAAAATACAAACACAGTCATGGAGACAAGTAGTTTTTTCTCACTCCTGTACCTTTCTCCCATACACGAGTTGCATAACATCCAATTAAAAGACAGGGAAAATGCCAGGTAAGGGGACAAATCAAATCAGCTCCCTCTTCAGATTTCAGAATGACTCTAGAGGACAAAAGCTTGGAGCCTAGAAAGGCAAAAGTGCCCCTTTTCCTGTCACAGATAGGAAGCTCTTGCTGTATGATGACTTTTAGCTCAGCAGTTATTTTCCAGAATAACCTTTATTACATTTCTCTGTGTTATATTAATGCTGTTATGGAACAGTACCATCATCCAGCACCCCCAAATTCTGCCTGTGCATCATACACATTCTGTTTTTACACAATTCTAAACTGCATAAATGAGCTGAAGTATAAGCACGATGTAATCTGCAGCTACTGGACTGTTTTAACTTTTTATATAACAAAACAGAAGAAACATTTTGCAAATACAGCCAAAAACCATACAAAACTCTGCTCCCCAGCCCAAAGATCTGCAGCTATTAACCAAATGAGAACACGAGAAACATGTGAATGCTTTTGAGCACAATTCACTACACAGAAATTTAACAAAAATCATTCTGTAATGAAAAGAGGCCTTCTATAGTCTTAGTGTGTTACTAACGAGGTGAGAAGTGATGTTAAAAGACAGAGCAAATGATTTAACAATGGTGGTAAATTTTCCACTTCCTATTTAAAGAAATAATTGGTTTTTGTTGACTGAGGGTTCATGTTTTACCCTCCTGGAAAACAGCCGATTTAGAGCTATACAAAGATAAAACCTTAAAAATTAAGTAGTCCAGGAAACAGTTTACATACTTAGGATGTCGGATGTCTGGCAGGGATCGTTCCAGTGCTATATTGTTGCTAACAAATATGTTGAAGCCATTTTCCCTATAAGCAGAATCATCATGGTCTTCCTCTGTAAGAGGGTACGGTTTTCCATGTTCACCTTTCCCTATAACAAAACAAAACAATTATTTGCCTCAAACCGACAGCAAAAAATGTACTAGGAAGACAAAAAAAAAGTTACACTGAGCTTCAATTAGTACACTGTGCCTGGAACACCTCAAAGAAATTTCTTGCAATGTCTTTAGCAACACTCCTGTTATTTCCAACACAAAACCAGAAAGTAGGTACAAATAACAAGACTCAGAAGTCCCTCTGAATTCACTCAGTTCATCTAACTTTCCAGACACACAATCAGGTTAAAGCCATTTTATACAGAAAAATTTCAATTGTAAATTAAGCTAAGACCTTTCTTTTTTATAGCAAAAGGTTGAACAAATGGATCAGTTCCAGCAATATGCCCTTCAACCAATATGAGGAACCCGGTTACTGAGTTGCTTTACATTATAGCACCCCTACCACATGCTCATGTTTTCAGAACACAACTTTAGCATCAAAGTTTAGGGTGCCTAACTTTCCAGAAGAAACAGAAAGGAAACCAGATGTTTTGCTCTAGGCTCCTGGAACACCCTTGCAGTCCTAGGGATGAGACAGATGTAATCCGTGTTTCTAACGTCACAGCACTGTGGAGCTGGTTTCAGAAACTGGTCACTTTGTGCTTCCCCGAAGAAATCATCTGCTTGTTCTCTAGCAGAGCACAGACTTTCTATTCCAGCTTTTTATTCCCAAGTTAATTCTCATCATCAGTCACTTGGCTTCCTTAGTACCTACCTCAAGCTACTATACCTCTATCTCTTCCAGTAAGAGAACAGAGAACAAATAAAAACACTCCAAAGAAAAACAGAATATAAAAGCCTTCAATTCTTCTCAACTACTTTTATTCTTCCCATTCTTACAGAGGATGTACTCTTCAGAGTTGCAAAACCCTTCAAGCCTACTCAGGTTCTCAGGAAGATATGTTTTCCTTTACAGCTCATGGATCAGGTTATAACCTCTCCATCCTTCTACCTCCCGGCTCCCTCTTAAGAAAATACCTCCTTTTACCTGGGCTCTTATAGAGAAATTAATCAGCTGGATTCAATAAGTGACCAAGGGCACGTGATCCTCAGCTCATCAGGAGCAGTTACAGGAGCGGATGAAAAGGAAATCAACCAGAAGCTGAGAGAAATATCCAGTGGTATTCTTAAAGCCCACAAGACTTTGTCAGTGCTCTATTTCATGCTACACAAGCACAAGACATTAAAAACACAGAATGCACAATTAAAGGTGCTGTAGTGAATCAATTTTAGACTTTTTTCAGCTAAAATAGTAATTTTTTTATTCTAAAATTTGTGCATATTTAGTTTCGTTTAAATTCTTAATGAAAACAATTACTTTTACTTACAAGGGGGAAAGATTAATTTTTATCATGAAACACTTTCTGTTTATGCTATTCCACTACTAACAGGTATGTTGTCATTTTTATCCCCAAAAGCATGCAACACAATAACATAATACAAAATCTGTGACTAAGCTTCTATGGGAATTGTTGTGATTTCATACTAATAATGGGGAGGAACTATGATTCTAAAAAAGCAGCTAATGAGTCAAACTACTACTCAACATTCAGTGGTACAATTGTATCAAATATGATTCATAATAAAGTAACACTAAGCTAATGTCATTCAACCCTCAAGACACAGAAATTTTAGTCCCTCTCTTTCAGCATATATTCTAAATAGACCAAAAGTAAATATTTTAACTGGAGATTAACACGAGATTTATCCAGGTAGTTACTAATATTGTGAAAATTCTGAAATAAATGACCTATAGGATTAAAACATACTATTGCAAATATTTTTTTTTCTTTTTACTATATAATTTCCTGTGTATTCCAGCTATTCACCCTGTATGGATAAGGGTGGATTCTTGCTTTTTTTTTTTTTAAATGAGTCCATTTGGGACTTCAGGAGATGAATAGTTTTCCTAAGAGTAAAGTTTTCTTCATAATGTCCCTTGCTAGTGAAACTGAAGACAAGCATTTTTAAAACCGTCTTCCATTCTCCCCACTGAATATGGAGCACTATCACCGTGCATAAGCCAAAAGCATAGATACCATGGTTGTCATCTAGAGCAACTCAGGAATGGGCAGAACTTTCTCCTATCATGTTGTGTAAGTATTTGACCAAATTGCTTTTGCACTTAGACCGTACAGCTCAGCCATGAGGTGCACTAGAAGGTGTGAAGCATGACTCTTTCCTAATACTTTATTAAAATACACATGTAGAGCACAAACAGAGGCTTGTGCACTTTTATAAATGTCATGACTATTTCTCCCAGCTTTTTGCTTGCTTTCTCTCTCGCCTTGCATTTCCTCCTGATTAGATAGGGATCATTAGCTAGGGGAGCCATCTATCAGATCCAGCTGGAAGCAGTTTGCTAATTCCTCTAAAAGAGCTCAGGTAAAAAGAGACCATTACTTATGAATGACCTTGGAAGGAGAGAAATACAGAGGTCAGAAGATAAGCATTAAAACAAATTAAGTAAGACTTTTGGGTGATCATTAGACTTGAAGGATTCCCTTTGTAGAGAAAAGTGCAATGTAAAAGTCTACTCAGCATTAAAAAAACATCATAAGCACAGAAAACTCTCCTGTCACTGATTTACCTTCCTACATGTCAGACAGTAATTTCTATCACTGTACATGTGTTTGGAGGTGGACCTAAATGCCAGGATAAAAAGGGGAAACTTCACAATGCAGCACAAGTAAAATTCTGGTGAAAAGGACCATGAATAAGTATAATTTCCCATTACTGGCTACAGAAGGCTAATTCAAATTCATTGATAGACAGATATAAGCCCTCTTAATACTGTCTCTTCTGTCTGAAGGCAAAACAGCAATACAGAAAGTGTAACAAGGCTATAAAGTACTGTAGAAACTAGGAGTAAAAAAGCCCAATGGTGATTTTTTTTGCCTCTTTACATCTAAAAGAGGACTCATCCAAATGTGATGGATAAAACCAATCCAGCACTAAGACTTGATACTAACTCTCTGAGGCTGGTTTACAATTGCAGTAAAAATAACCTCATGAACTAAGGACAATCAGAAGTTTTAGTTCAGGATTTTGATTTTTCAAGGAAGGGAGAAACCCAATAGCACAAGAATGACACATATATTCAACCTGGGCCCAAAAAAATCCCATCAGAATGTTCCACTGCATAGGAAGCCTTACAGCAGTGTCAAATTCATATAGTGCTGTCTTACTGTTGTGATTACAGATTTATTAGTTTGATTTTTAACTCAGTAATCAATGTAAGCAAGTATGAAAATATGCTAGGTTTTCCTCTTAAGGCACTATGATGGTTTTGGAGCTACCATCTCTACATTGCTTAGTACTGTGTTATTGTAAGGGTTTTCATACACCATATTAAAATGCTTCTCCATAGATAATCAGGAAGAAAAAAAAAAAAGGTTAAATAAGATAATAGAGACATCAAGATAAAGTACTGGCTTGGCCAAGTGTTAGATACTCTATAAGACTTTTTTAGCCCTCCTCAGGGATGTAACTGTCTCCTAGGAAACCATACACTGTATACCTCACCCTAAAGATTTTCTGTTCTGTGCTTGACAACTTGTGATACATAGTTCAAGGACACCTCAGTTAAGCATCTTCTGCTTATCTATAATGCAGATAAAGCAGAAGGAGAATAAGCCCTCTTGTTCAACAGATGGTAAAAAGGGAAGATAATTAAGGTGAAACAAGAAAATACAAAACCATTCTGTAAGCTCAGTACAAAAGTCTAATTGCAGAATAATGGCTCTGGATCAGCCACATCGGTATAGTTGCCAGGTACTATAATTATCAAGAGAATAGGGATATTGTTGGCAAAAATAGATCAACTGTAAATCAATTTGAACAAGCAACAGAAGAGGAGTTCTGCATTACTTCCATATGCAATGGATAGGGGACCTTGCTTAAAATTATAAACAACAAAACACATGGCAACTGGTTCTCATTTCAGGGTGTTTTGGGTTTTCTTTTGGGGTTTTGCTTTTATAATTCAGATTAACATTAGTTATAATTCAACCAGCATGCTAAAAAAGATTGGCTTTGCCATATAAGTTCAAGAAGTTAAGCAATTGCTTGATGTCTTAACACAGGAAACCAAGCTGATAAAAAACATCAGCCACTCAGTGTCTGTGGGGAAAAACTGTGTACCAATGTGAATTATTTACTGTTTATACTCACTGCTATTAGTTTACTCAGCCATGACTACACAGCTACACCAAGTCAAGACTATAATTCATATAAGTATGCAAGCACAGCCTTTAATCCAAGCATTCAAGCATCTTTTAACCCTAAACCATTTGTAGTAGGGAATAAGAATTCTCCATGTGCTAAATGCTTTAGTACATACAAGGAGTGTTTTTTAATACATGAACCTACAAATAAGTAAGTCTTCTTGCTTATAGTGCATTTTATTATTTTGGATAAGTTAATTCTGTCATTCTCTGAAATATTTATGAGGAATTATCTCTAAATATTCCACTGAGAATCTAGCACAGCTCATCTCTGCTCATCGCACATAAACTCCAAGCCCATCCTCTCTCATGGAAGTTCTCACAGTGAGAACAGATCTTTCTAGAGCAGTCTTTCTATACAGAACTGAAGTCCCATGAGGGGAGAGTGACTGTATTTCTTAGCAAAGGTAGACAGAGAAAACACAAATTTCAAATGAATGCAGTCACATATCAGCCTCAAAGATTAAGTGTGAGAAGTAAAATGGGAAATAAAGATCAGCAACAGATGAAAAACATTTGATTCAGAGATCTTACGTTATTTTGACACATAAACTTTCACACAAAAAACTTTTTGATCCCTGATATGGCAACTGGCCAAGGCAGAGGGCAAAAACTCTGTTTAAAGCAATCCATGGTATCTTTTACATAATTTCTGAAGTTTTCCCAATGCACAGTTGTATACCAGTGTCCCATCTTCCACTGTGAAGATCAACTTCATATTATTTAGATAAGTAAAACAGACTAGCAACTCGAACTCCCAGCACATTCTGCTTTTTTGGAAGTGAATTTCTATTTGAGTACAAACAAAATAATTTTATTCCTTATTTTTCCTTTTCCTCACAGACAGGAGGGCAGGGTGTGGACATCACCTTCTCCTTTCATACTAGAAAGAGAATTGCTTGTTTCGAGCAAATGCCTTTTGTGGTTTTGCACATTTATGCTAATTTCCAATAAAATGGATGAAAACTTTAATTTAATAAATGCTTGAAGGATCTTTGTCAATTTGTTATGGACACAGAAAATTAAAACTGCATGTCTCGCATTAAAGTAATTCCCTTCATATCAAATGGAATTACGCAAGTTGCAAAAAATTTGTAGGTGTATATTGATATGTATGTAAAATGGCTTTTCAGGTTGAAAGTAATGAACATTCTTCTAACTGTATAAGTAGTAACACAATGGAATAGGCAATCCAGAGAACTGTGGGATCAATGTATAGGCATGCAAGAAATGATACCATGACTCAGAGAGATGACCAATACAGCTCTGGTCATCTACGAAGGTGTATCCCAACATTAAATTTCTATGAACGCTATGAGAAATAGGAGGAGAACTGAATTTAGGCTCCCTCAGCATCCATAAAATTCACATCAGAAACCGGACTATATTTATCGCAAATTTATTCTACTTTTCCTAAACTTCTCAGAGTATCTCACTCAGTCATACAATGCCATTACCCTAATTTATATTATAGGAAAGGAATTTAATTGGTTTTACATCAATGGAAATAGGATCAAAATTATCTTTTAAAAATTATTTTATCACTACTCTACCTTGTAGCAGCTTAAAAAGACACTGCAGTAAGATTTACAACACTTTTAATTATTTATTACATAACTCTGTCAAGGTCTGAGGCAAAATAAAAGGCTTTTTCTTAGCACTACAGAAGTAATCAAATCTTACTTACGCAAAAATCTTTTCAAGGAAATCCTGAACAATAAATTTTCAAGCAAGAATAAATAATTTCTTTACAAATTTATAATAAAATTTATGTATTACCGTTTTAATATCGAACTATTACAGAAAACAACAATCAAAAATTCACTCAGTTTTCTCTTAGAAAGTATTAAAGTCCCTACTATTTTATCTATCTTTAGATGACAGTAGTATATACAGGTTTTCTTTGCAAGGATCATGGAGTCCTTGGTAAGTGGTATAGAGATGTTATTGGGAGCAAATATGAGGCTTTGTCCTCTCTGGATTGCTGCTACAGTAATATGATATCGGCAGGAGAAATATGAACTAAATCGCTTCTCTCTTCAGGAAAGGCTTTATACAAATAGCATAGGTTGGAAGAAAAAGGGAGAAAAAACATATAACTTTAAATTTTGTTTTTTGACTGCCAGAACTCAACAAAAATACCTCAACAAAACTATCAAACCACAAGAACAAGCAACCAAAAAAACCTCCAATCAACCAAACAAAAAAACAAACAGAGAAGAACATGCTCCTTAAAAAATTTAGAAGAGTACATTCATATTGTAGCATAGTTGGATCTTTGGAGTACTGTTTGGTTATCATTCACATGAGATAAAAATGAAAGGAACCTCTTACTAACACAAAATGAAATCTCTACTTATAGAACACTATGTGTTCTGACATTCCTCAACTCATAGAGGGTAGGAAGTAGGTAAAGGAAGAGTATTTCCTGGAGAGAGAGGAAATGAGAGGGACAAATAGGAACTTCTGAAATGTACTTATCTTACAGATGTTTGAGAAGCATTTCTATAAAAAGAATATCCAAGTGGAAACAAAAAAGTAAATTGCAGCTTTGTAACCGTATTAAATGCAATTTTCAGATTTCCACAGACTTAATAGGCCTGGGCCAACTCCTCATGTTAATTTAAGATCAAAACTTCTGTGTCAGACTGCAAGGAAATAATGGCACAAGATTTTTTTTTTTTTAAGACTCCATGAAGCACGAGAAGCAGATTACCAATATTCTGTATATATCAAGGACATGTTAGCACTTAATGTGCATTTTTTTAAAGCTGAAACAAGAGAAAATGATACAAAATGACAGTGGTAAGGCTGAGCAGCATAAAAATGAGGAGCAGGAGTGGCAGTGAGCAGAAGAGTGAATGAGTGTACCAAGTGGAGCAAGCAACAGCAACATCTGGCAGAGTGTCAAAAGCCCCAGGTTGCAGCACAAAGCTCTGGAAAATTCAGCTGGGGCTTGTTGCCTCGCAGGACTCCAGAGTTCCCAAGAGTAAGGCAGGCTTTGGCTCAGGAGGGGGGGGACAATCAGCAGGCCCAGCTGTTGCCTTGACAAAGTGGATTGAAAAATTATTATTGTTATACTTCAGGAATTAGCTCTTATATGTTACCTGTTTATCTGTAATAAAATATTGTTTGCTGAGTTAATTAATTTTCAAGAAGAAAAAATTAGCTCAGAGCTCTTGAGATTAATTCTTGCAGGTATCTAGGTATTTTACTAGATGTCACTTTAAAAGGTAACCTGGCCTTGGCTGTTGGCAGTGGTGTTCTAGCAGAAGAAGGGCATTACACAGGTAACCATTGGAAAAATCCAACTCTGTATCTTACAACTTTCAAATAACCAATATGAAGTGAGTGATACAAAAACAAGAAACTGTAGTTTATCTTAAATTTTCAATTAATCATTTTCAATTAATTAATAAATAATTTCTAAATCTTATAGTCTGTGCTTTATGAAACATTAGAGTAAAGTACTCCTCACCTTTTTAATTCATTTGAAACATTAAAAATGCAGCCTCTAAATTTCCAACATATACATTGCAGAGTAAAAATACAGTGGTGGGGGGAAGTGATTGCTTTAAAATATATCATGAGGTAAACCAGTGGGATTGGGTTTTTTTTAGCAGAAGAATGACTGCATATGAACCCTGAAAAGTCAACTGTCTGAAGGCTTGAATAAACATTTCACAAAAATAAGCAATAGAATTTTTCTTAAAAGATATGGCTTTTAAAACTTGCTGCAAGTACTGCAATGGCTTGCTGCGTGGAAAGACTCATTCTACCCCCCCATTTCCACTTTAATAAGTCGAGCAAAAATAAAAGAAAAAAACGGACCATACTATTTGGTTTGTCCAGTGTATTTAGAATGCCACAGTGTACAATGCAAGATAAGCAGCAACACATGCTGTTTTGATGTGAGTTGCTCTATCACCACAGCAGAGAAGCAATATCCTCAGTAGTATTCTGCAGGCTGAGCTGAATCTAATCATAACTCTGTAGCCAAGGGATGCACAGTACATCTTCTATTTAGTCTAACTACTTATCACCAAATGCCACAGTCACCAGAATGTTTTTTTCATTTAACATTAGAACAGACTGGCTGTAGACCATTAATCAGCGCCAAATACTGAATGAGCAAGCATGTGAGAAACAGAATTCAACCATAAAAAAGGCTTCACAGTTTTATTTAGTAACTGAAGGATCTGTTAGGATAAAAAGTATCTAGTATGGAACATGACCTAAAAAAAAATCTAGTAATAATGATAAGGTGATTGTTTCAGTACTTAAATGAATTAATTCACACAAAATGCCTCAAGAATGGCATTCTAATAGTCTCTAGTACCAGAAGGTCTTATTAATGTGTATGGTCAAGCTCGTATCTTGAAAAAGCTCAAACTAAAGTGTCCTTAACAGGGTTAGGTACAGGAACCAAACAGATCCACAAAATTAATGCAAGATTACAGTTGCACAGGTAGTGTTTCAGAAAACCCCATAATACAAAATGATAGGGTCATAACAGCTGTAATTAACATAATAGTTATCCCTGCTCCTCTATTTTTCTTCATTCTAAGACATTTTATAACCATGTGCTGTTTACCGTATACTATCGCAGGAAAACAAATAGGATGTTCCATGGAACAAATTTCTTAATATGGAATCTTTTTTTTGTTCTTTTTTTCTCATGAATTCAACCTAAACTAGCTCCAGAAGCTGGCTTTGTGTCTGTCACATGAAGAAGACGGAATAACCTGCAAAAAATGAATTTATCTACACGAGTCAACAGTGTACCATAGTGTAGTCACTCTCATACATGAAGCATTATTCCATGATGTGTATCCTCCAGAGAACACATGAGCTGTCACAGCTCACAGTAAATTTCAATTTAACCTGTATGACTCCTACAAAAAAACCCCAAAGCAAAACAAACCACAAACGCCCCCAAAGAACAACAACAACAACAACAACAAAAACAACAATGGCATACATATATAAATTATAACTATTGTTGCATATGGAGATAGTAAATATTCACAGTTAAAGTTTGAGGCAGACCCAAGAAGCAGAACTAAGCCATCTGATTCCCCACATGGTGACTCAGTGACAAGGACAAACTTATTCCTTCTGTAAATCTGAGAAGAATGCCAATAAGCGACCAGCGTTTGCACACTCAGGGCAAGTTTGTCAGGTAGTATATAAGTGGTTTATTGCCTTTTCAGGTCTGTTTAGATTTATAGATTATAAGCTGAGTGTGCAAATAATTACCTGCATTAATATACAAAACAGATACCCCAACAAATTCAGAGATGCAAGAATTATCATCAAGGCAAGAAGTATAAACCCAGATAAACAAGTGAAACAAGTAATGTCATGTTCTTGGGACTGGCCTGCATAAGCCCTTCTGCTTTACTTACAACAAAATGCATTTTATTCTATCACACTCAAAGTAATGCTTTGAATCTCAATGCTCTTCTCTTTTTCATGTTTTCTTTTGGCAAATCACACACATTACTCTTTTGAAAACTTTTGATACTACATATACTGCTCCATATACTCACTACTACTGCACTTCCCAGCCACTGCATTTCCTTCACCTTATAAAAGTTACTAACACTGCAATAATTAGTATTGCATTGTATCATTCAGTTTGTGGTTTAAAATGCATTCTTTATTTTAAAGAGCCTTACAACTGACTGACATTCCCGTGGTAAGGAGAACTAAAGTTAATGCTTGGCCTGCTATGAGTACAGCTCTACAGAGCCCTTTTCCTCCCTTGCCATTGATTCACATTTTCTGAGAAATACAAGTCTAATTAATACCAGCTATTTTTCAAATGCCTGACACAAATTTGAGCAAATTTCCTGTACTAAAGTCAACTGAAATTTCCAGTCAATATATGCTGTCGAATCAGGCAGAGGTAAAAGTGGAGACTTCATGAGCCACTTCAGCCAGGATCTGAACAAATTTTAAACTAATTAGCTTAAAATATTTTCTATTCAAAAGGACAACTCATCACTTATAGAACACAACTAAACATTTATCCCAAGGCCACATTTATGCATAATTCAGTAGGAACTCAACATGTCCACTGGGAACTTCTCTGAAAAAGTTCAGTTGTTGAAAAGTGATGTCAGGATTCAGCCAAAAGTACTTGCTGGGTTTTTTAAAAAAATTTTGTTGATATCTGAGTTAGAAGAAGCAAATAAAAAACATATTTTGAAAGCCAAAATTTTAAAATTGCAGTCTTTTTTTTCTCCAAATCTTATATAAATGACAGAACTTAACTAATATTATTAAAGGATAGACATTCAAGTTAAAAATTTTGTTTGTGAATCAAAACAATACTTTCTAATTTTATCTCACACGGAAAAAAGTGCCAAGTACCAACCCAAAGTCTCACATATACACAGCTTGAAATTTCAGATGTATATGAAAACAGTCCATAAAAATTTCTTTCTCACTGAGAAAATTTTAAAAATGTTAAATTCCATTATGCAGATTTATGACATATTTATGCAGCACACAGTAACTCTGAATTCTACTTATGGCTGTATAATTAAAAGCCCCTCAAGAAATCTGTTTTTTGAGGAGAAAGATCTTTTAGCAACCGTGTTAAGAGAGCAAGCATACACACTTCCCTAGCCCTCCATAACTACAGATAACAGAGGAATAGGATGTAAAGCTACAGATGCATTACCAGAAATGTCACCATTTAATTTGTCAAGTACATGTAAAACTAGAAAAGCAGAAAGAAATCATCGTACCTCACATTTTCCAGAGAGGAAAAAACCCCATTTAGTTTGTCTATTTTGTTGCTATTAATTCATCTCTGCATGTCATATGATTTAGCTTACAGAAAGTGTTTCTGCATAGGTTTAATTTAATTTTTCCTGTACTTGCTTAAACAGAAAACCAACATCTTCACAACAGTGAGAGAAATTACGACAAAGGACTTGGGCTGGATTAAGAACTGATGTTCTACTGTGGAGAATTGACCCTGGCTGGATGCCAGGTGCTCACCAAAGCCACTCCACCACTCCCCTCCTCAGCTGGACAGGGGAGACAAAATATAATAAAAGGCTTGTGGGTTGAGATAAGGGCAGGGAGACATCACTCACTAACTGCTGCGATGGGCAAAACAGACTTGAATTAGGGAAAAATTAACTTATTGCCAAGAAATGCTCAGGGTCTCAAAACTTCTATGTATGACTTCAGAAGTCTTCAAAAAAGAAAACAAAAAGATGAAAACGTGATCTGTATCACAGCTTATTACAGATTTTAAAATGTTGATCATTGTATAAACTGGGGGAAAAAGGTCATTTCAATACCATACTGAAGTGGCAGTATGTTAGTAACTTGCTTAACTTACTCATTAATAGCAGCTAATTAAAATGTCAGCCCTCCAGAACTTTAACTACTCACAGCTTTCACTCTTTCTGTGAAGCATATGAAGTCTGGATTTCTTTCCAGTATAACCTCTTTAGTGAAAGCTGGGAACAAAATATATAGAAAAAAAAGTCCAACTAAACTAACACGTTATTTATTTAGAGGCTTCTTTTCTTTTTGTGTGACAATATTAGAAATAGGTTAGTCTCTCAGTTAAAAAATCCTTGAATTATTCAATAACCAGAGTTGTTTAGAAAGGAGATCTGGGAGGACAATGGAATCAGTATCCTTTTTGTGTCTGCAACTTGCCCTCTGGAGACTACTCCTTCCCCACTTTACACATCAGTCCTCACTGTGTTTCAGATCAGTCTCCCCTTTTGTAAACTGGCATGGAATAAAAACGCAAGGAGCAACTTGCATTGTATCAGTAACCTTTTATACATTAACAGTAGTTTCCAAAACACATACAAGCTATCCAATTAATTAGCACGTAAAACAGAAGTAATCGTCAGGGTAACCTGAAATTACTTCAGCTATCTTTTAAAAATATAAAATTGTAAACCATTTCATGAGACATTTCAAGAGAAAGACTGTTTCCATGTTTTAAGAACACCATGTTTTATGAACCTTAAGTATGCATCTTGATTTTTAATTTTTTTTTTTTTTTTAAATCTGAGCATTTTTCCATTCAATTTCCTGGCAAGTTTTACTACTCCCATTTCAACATTGCCTGCAGAACCTTTACTCAAGATTGCCTAAAAAAAAAAGCTTATTTTTACCTCGTAGACAGCAGAGCTTTCACATAGGTTGGCAGAACAAAATGTCACTCCAGGTATTGTGGTTTCTTTTTTTACTTTCTTTATATTAGGAGGAGGACAGATTCCCCCAGACACCACTTCACTGCAAGCATGCAGGGCAGACAACTTTGTGTCACATAATTACATCCAAAAGGTAGCTCTGTTCCTTGAAAAGCAGTGATTACGGGGCATCGTTTGATGAGCTAGTGTCTATAAAGCAAATTATAGCAAAACAATCATACATCTCTGCCTTTTCACATATATTCACTGGATGTCAGACAAATGGTTTCACCAGTCCAATAATTTTCCTCTGTCAGCTTGTTTAATGAAAACAGGAAGGAAAGGAAGTCACCTTACACATATAAACTTTCAGTCATAAACTGCTTTGAGATAACTATACTAGACTTTTGTACTTGCAAACTTAATTCATATCCTCAAAAGGAAGAACCTGCGACAGGAAAGTAGGCACTATTTATTGGGTTGGGTTTTATTTAGGAATCCAAACATCATGTTGGTTTTTTGAAGACCAAAAGGCTAAAACAATACCCCAATACCCTCAAAAATGTGAATGTAACTAAGTCCTCTGCTAAACTGTATTTTCTATGCATGATAATAATTAAGTTTACAGCATCAAGTCAAATGAAAGCACATAGAGAGTATCATATGGGAACACATTATATATAATTTTTGAAGAACTTTAACAATTGCAATGTTAAGGAAAGCAAGTAGTGAATTTTAGAGTGAGAGCTTTCTGCTCTCTTTGGAATGGTGTGTTTGTGATTATCATTGTGATCATTCTCAATGATAAAGTCTGTAACATGCAAGGTTACTGACTAGGGTGCAAGCCATATGTGGCACTAGCATACAACACTGATAGCAAATTCCCCAAATATATCATGTAGATTAGACCAAAAAAGTCTTGCTCATTTACCAAACCTTTAATATTGAAGTTCATGAGGGTTTTGACCTGGATTGAAGCTAAAGGAATGTCTTTCTTAAATCTTTAAAAGAGATGGACTTTAAAGCTGGTTGATAGCAGTTCATTGCATGTTTTAAAATTAAAAGATGACATAAAGGTAGTAAGGAAAAATTCCATTTTCTCATTGCATCTGAATTGAAAAGTATGGTCTTGATAGGCTATAATTGCTGCCAAGAATTTGTTCAAGGTCTTTCACTACAGTTTAATCAGGATTCATTTCTTTCTTCTCTGTATTGGAGTTTTCACAGCAAACTAAGCGACGTTTCTTTGTTCCACTGAGTCAAGCAATAATTGCCCTGAACTGATCATTTTTACACCAATCACAAGAGACAATGAGCTTAATTTAGGTGGTCTATAGAGCTCTCCTCCTCCTTACTCACAGACAGGTCTAGCCTGAACATCTCTAAGCTGTTTGTTCATTCCAAACTCTCTCTGCAAATGAGCCACGTTTTTGAAGACTAACCAGATAAAATTCCCTTTCCAGGATTACTACAACACATATCTCTCTTTAAAAAAACAACCAAACATAAAACTAAAACAACCAAGTATCTACAGATAAACTCCTACTAAATATTACTTAGATAGCCCTGAAAAAGTTTAAGCACAAAGAGAAAGATGACAGAGACGAAAATCAAACCAGCATTCTAGACTGCAAGTGCCAAATCAAAAGATCCATTATAGCTGAGACCTCCTCTCATACCCCTACCTCCGAAAAAACACCCAAACCACAAAACTTCTAAAGTCAAGTTTCCTTTTTTTTCAGGCAGCAACTCTATTAAACCACCAAGTATTACGCGTTAAATACGTTCACCAATATCAGCTCTTGATCACTAATACTGATGTAAGTCCATGAAGACAAATCTTCACCTCTATATAGAACAGGTAATACTATACTTGAGACTACCACAAGCAGATGGCATCCGCTTCTTATTGTTTTATTTAAATTTTATTTTTCCTTTGGCTTGTTTGTTTCTTTCTTTTTAAAATTGTGTGAGCACTCAAATCAACATTCAAATACAATGGGAGAAGGTATTAGAGAGTAAACTTTGGTTTGTTAAGGATTTGAAACCACACATCCCTGCACAGATGAAAATATAGAGAAAGATGAAAACCTAGAAACTTTAATAATTTTTCTAGGAGAGCACTTTTAGAATTTTGGATACTAGTTTCATTCGAGAATGTGTATCACTGATACAGTGAGAGTCATAGATATTTCTTGCCAAGTTTCTGGAAATACAATTTTCTTTCTGCCTATCATGGTAAATGCCCAGCACAGAAAAGTACACAGAAGATAATTTTCAGTGTTCTAAATAGTAGGAGTCGTATTTTGAACTCTGCTTCCCCTCCTTTGGTTGCTCTGGTAGCTCTTAAAAATTAGCTTACCAATTACATTTAAATGGTTTAACTGATGAGTTTCCAAACTGAGTGTGTGTGTGTGTGTGTGTGTGTGGCAGGGGGGACAGGGAAGAACAGGGAAAGAATCACATTTACTTCAACCACAAAAAGGGCCTCATATTTGGCCACGGCAACAGAGGCATTGTGCTTTAAAACAGAAGCGTGGCTCTGACTTACAGCCACCTATAAACTCTTTCTATGTGTAGATTTAAGCGGCAAGAGTTAGTTCTATCATGTACACAGTTTTCTGACAGAGACAAATTCTATTCAGCTGCAGCCTTACACTTCCTAGCTTCTTCCACAGCAGTGTAATATAAAGTTGTAACTTGAGATCCAGTAAGAGTGTGTACCCAAGCTACCACTTAAATAATACTGTGATATGCCATTTCACAATCTGAGGAAGCCACTCTGTAGTTACTCAGAGAAAACCTTGTGTAGAAAAACCAAAACACCAAACCATATTTTCTAGCTAGCAGGGTTTAAACTTCTGGAAAAGCCATCACTGAAAAAAAAATTCTCTTTCCAAATTATTATCTAAGACTATAATAGGTTGCACCCAGCTCCAGGCTGATCTCATTGTTTTCAATAGGACATCCAGACTATTAAGAGTTGTAGAATCAGATCACAGTCTGTAGCACTTTATTTACGGAGCAAATGCATTTTAATATGTCAAACACTTTATGTAACTGCAGTATGTTGCATCCATCTTTCATATTACACATCCTTTATGTGCTGTCTCCTTGACAAGCCATGATTAACATTATAGTTTAGAATTTTTTAATCATGTCAGACTTGCATTACGATAAACTGACAAACATTTTTCTCTTTTACAAACAATACATTGTAAACTGCACGAAGAATATTCATGATTAATGCTATGAACAATCAGGTTATGACTGTTTATTGAGACCTTGGCTACCACTACAGTTCCAATTATACTGCAAATTCTCAAATTCTTTCTAAAAGAATTGCAAGTTCAGAGAACTAAATTAAATACAGTAAACTTCTTTAATATATAACACGGACAAAATTCCCTGTGTATAACTCCATATGAAATATGGCATAAGTAAATCAGTATTTTAGTATACACTTTTTTCCTGCACAATTTTTATTACATTTATCTGTATGAGTATGAGAGAGCTAATTTTTTTCATAACCAATAGGGAATTACAATTAATGTTGCTTTCTATATCACATTGCCTCTTATTTCAGAGTAGAAACACTCTGGCACTAGGCTTTGCCTTGACAAGTTCTTCTGAATTTAAGAACAGGCACTATTCAAAATTATTATAAGGATTAACCAAATACTTGAACAGAAGTGATGGAAAAGGACCGCCAGTGGACAATTTATTAAAGAGACATTGAAGTCAAATTTCAGGTGTTCACTACTTGTTATTGCTGTACAAAAGTGCTCGTGTCTTTTGCCTTCTTTTGACATTCGACTCCAAGAATACAGAGCTCCAATCTATTTCCATTGTCATCACAAACATGTACAGGTCACTTATTTTTCAGTATCTCTGCTTAGCTTGTTTATAAAACTAATCTGTATGAATGTTTGTTTGTAGAACTATAGAACATGCTGTCTGTTTGTTTATAGAACTAATCTCTATGAAATGCCTGCACTGAGGCATGTAAAGGTCAAGATCTTTAAAATCCCCTTGCCCCAGTCAAGGTAACATTTTGAACAAGCAGAAAGGTAGAGACAATACTGAATATAGGAAAGAACTACAACCTTTACTCCTTCCCTCCTCCTAAGGCTTCCACACTCTATTTAGATATACAAATAGGAGGAACAAAGACTGCAAATTGCTCAGAAACTGCTAGAATACCCACTAGGTGTACATTCTAAAAGGTTTTTCCTTCTTATTAGCAGACAGGACCAAAACGGCTCAACATAAAATAAACATAAAAATGGCTGTCAAACATAAAATTATTGACAGCCATATCTCAGAAGTCACTTATTCTATTCCTTAGCCAATTTCTTTTGGAGACAAAGGTTTCTATAAATTTATATTTACACAGAGCTCCTTACATTTTACCGTTCTCTCACAAATTAGATAATAACACTATATTTTCAATCCACCTCATAGAACATAATAACTCCAGCATAAACATGCAATCAGACAAAAATACCTTCAAAGCATTATAAAGGAAAAAATAAAAAAAAAATTATTAAAGAATAAAAAGTGAAAAAAAACCCCCACTTGCAGTATGTAGTCTTTCTACATGTATCTTATAGGCTATTAATATCACCGATAGAATTGATAAAATGTTTTCAGAAATAAAACCTTTTTTTTTCCCTTTTTCTATTCTTTCAGTTACCCTTTTGTAGTAGTTTACGTTGGAAAAGTTATCAATTGTAGTTAGAAATAGGTTGTCATGATCAGAAATAGCACCATATTTAAATATAAACATTCAATCTGCACTTCTTTAAAAGCCCAAGAATTATACATATGAACCCTTCCTCTTATCTGAGAAGGGCTGTAATTCATCATTACCGGCACTGCTCGTAATTGATGATAGAGCTGAAAATTTCTTGAGTGAAATATATAAAATACCTTTCAGAAATGGAGGAACAATGACATTGACTGATTCTTGAGGACTTTTAGTCTCACTACCCAGGACATAAAGATAGAGGTGAAACCAACATAATGTCTTCTCATGGATGCTTCTGAATTACTACCTTTCATGGTAGCTTTCATGGCTCTCTCCTGTGAATCTCATCCCCCATGGAAGCATTCGGGGATCTCAGACTCTTAGTTCTGCATAGAAACCGTAGAAAACCAGTGCTGTCAGTGCCACAGAAGCTGCCATGCCCCTGAAGTGAATGTCTTGGTAGAAATGTCTTCAGAGTCCTCCCTAGACAACTGAAGTAGGGAAATCTCTGATAAAACATAGAAATGACAACTACAGTAGCAGATTCATGGCAATGCCAGGGGCTTCAGCATCCAGGATCTCTACTCTCTGTAGAGATGCAGGCAGATTTACAGTGCCCTGACACAACAGGCATTGCTGTAGCTGCGCTAATACACACACCAGGAGCTACCTGGGTCATTACTACACAGGCTGCGTTCACGTAGCGTGCACCCACCACTCTGAACTCCAATGCAAGAGCGCTCTTCTCATATACAGAGACATTGTTTATTGCTTACCAAAACAAAAACTGACAGATGTAGGATTTGCATTTGTTTACAGTTCTCATATTTTTAATGCAAATTAAGCATATTCTTCATCAAGGCATGTCATCAGTTGTATTCCCAAAGGAAAAGAAATTAATAGAAACAGGTCTTATTTTAAATTCTGATTTCTTGTCAAAAAGCTGGCATGACTTATCTACTCCAATAAAGTCAGTTTCTCTGATTAGCTTACTTTGTTCCCTCCCCCTCCATTGTAATATCTGATTGACTTAATGGCACACTTTAGAAAATGGAAGGAATTAAACTTCTTTTTTTTTTCCTTCCTTCCAAAGTATCTATCACAACTGTTTAGTTAGGAATTACTTTTTTTAAGATTAACTTTCGCTTTCATTTTCCTATATTTCAGTTACTGGTTTTGAGCTAATGACAGAGTAATATATAATTAGTTTATAATTATATATTCCTTTTGACATTGACTAAATCAGGGCTTGGATAACTGGCAACTAAATGGAAAACTTCCCTATTCCACCAACAGTATAACAATTAGTACTTCTGCAACTCAACAGCATTTCCCTCTCTTGTCTTCTTGAATTCTTCTATCAGGATTAACCAACTAATATTACTAGAACTGGTTTGGAAGTCTTTACAAGTGCTTTTAAATTAAGTTCTGGCTATATATAAAGCCTTGCCACTCCATCCTTCACTTCAAGTACCTTCTCAAGTAGCATCACCGTGCTAACAAAATGTGAAGTAATGATAGAAGCACCATAAACACACATTTCAACCTCAGGTGTTCCAACAAAGCCCTGCAAAACCAAAAGCAAAACAAGCTCATTTCAGGATTTATATGTAAGATCATTTGTAATTTTAGAGACAAAAAAGATGAGCTAAAGCACTTGAAAGAAGTAGAAATAATACCTTTTTCTTCTGCATGTCTTGCAAAAGGTTTTACTCTTGACTTCAAGAGGAGACACCATTCAAATTCAGAAACATAGGTTTTAATTGGTGGAATGAAAAGGGATCAAAATATTTGGCCATGAAACAGTAGTAGTCATGAAGAAACTAGCACCTCTCCATAATTAGAAATTGTGAAATTCTCATTCCCAGTGCTTAGGAAATTGTTAAGCTTTACAGATAAACAGCCAGACGGAATTTAAAAATACTTCAGTCCTTTCCTCTTTTCTGTACAACAAGCACTGACTGCCTTTTCTGAAACATCCCAACAAGCCCTTTCACATCATGCTTTCAGACAGACTTTTAACTAATAGTGTATTTCAGCTAATGTTATTAGGAAGAGAAATTACATAGTCTGTCCCAAAAGAGTGCATTCAGACGTTCTAGCTTCGCATTTGTATCACCATATCGTGATTTTCACAGAAAAGAGCATTAAAAGTTATTTTAATCTATTGAATAATGATGAAAAAAATTATTTAAACGGTATTTCTAAAATGTCAAACTCAGCAAATGGTAAAATAAAAAAAAAAATAAAAGTTTTATTTAAAAATCTAAGTAAGTCAGAATATATTAATATTCACATACTACTACAGTTACCATGTTAGGTTTAGGACTGGGAATTACAAAGCTACAGAACATTTTTTTTTCAGTTTCTCAGCCGACTCCATGCAATGGCTTGCATTACATTTAAGCCATCTATCAGAAAATGATAAGTATTACTGTTATTGTCCAAAACATATGGGGTCCACATTACATATTTACAAATTAAAAGTACATTGCCAAAGCATCAATGCACGTCCCTCAAAAAGGTCCATTCTAACCAGCAAACATGATATTCCCCATATATGTGCAGGTTTCCACATACGTGCTGCTTTCATTTTGTACATTCTCTCTTACATATTTGTCATTTTACATTTAGCAATTTGGAACACAGCAATTATTGATCTGACAACTACTAAATTGCCTAGAATAATTTCCTTCCCCTCCCCACCTCTTTTACCTCCTAAGCACATGTGGGAGGAAATGATAATTTCTTTAGTTAGTGATCAAGATTCAAAAGAGAAAGGGAAAAATAGCTTACAAAATTAACATACGCTTGCAATATTTTACTAGTTCAGGCTCCTGCAAAATTAAGTACTCACCGAGTCTTATGAATCTGTCAACGAGATTCAGTTATAGAGATATTTTGGGGGAAGTTTTGGCTGTCTCAAGACAGTGGGATCAAGACAGCATAATTTGTTTTACAATAGTAGATTGGCCTTTGTAGAATAATGACTTTCAAATACTGATTAAGGTGTAATTCAACTGCTGTTTCTCTTCCTTCCTTCTAATTTAATTCATCTTATATTGAACAGTTGTACATTATGTTATAAAAGAAGAATTCAAATCTGAACATGGTCTGCTGACAGAAAGAGGAACAGAAACCAAACTCTCTGTGTGTATGGGATGCAGCACACGAAGGTACATTAAAATTACATTACTTATTGTAACAAAGTGTCCTTCAGTGTATTTGCAAGCACAATTTTCTCTCATTTTCGAATGGTTGTAGACTGTTAGAATGAGAGGAAGTTGCTTTAGCAATACTAAAGGATTGGAGTTCAACAATGGTAAAAGTATCAAAGGTTCTTGGCAGCTGTAGGTACTGAACTCAGGTTTCAGCCATTAATTTAAGGACAATTTGGCTTTAGTTGTAACATATGTCCTTTTGCAAACCAATACTGTTTCTATTTGGTCACAGTCTGACAATTGATTTCAACACAAAAAATAGTTTGTTGATAACACTTTTGCCCATGTACAATCATTATATAGCTATAAGCAAGAAACACATTGTCACTTGGCTACTTTCAGAGATAAGGTATTTGTGCTTGGTCTGACCCCTCAGTTCAGAACATGATGTCCTTTGTGACGCTGCTGCAATCAAAAAAAAGTTTTTAGGAATGCCTTCTAAAGGACTTAAAAGAAAAACTAGCCATAGAGAGAAAGAATGAATAAACAAAGCACTTTAATTTTTTCTGAACTAATGTATACCTGAACGCATAGCATCTTTTTGAATGCTTTCATAATCATGCCAGTCCTTTCTTTTCAGGCCATCAGTCCAGGTAAAGAGCTGTCCATCTCCCAGCCCCAAAGGAAGTGTCTGTGGAAACAGTAAATAAACAAACAAATAAATATATGCACACCTACGTGGTTCATGTTATTACAGAGGAACCTTCATAATATGGCAGTAGCAAAAAAGCATTCAGATAATTCAATGCAAATATTGAAACTTTATTGTGGTAAATGAAGCTATTTTTCTAAATACTGTGAGAAAACAGTGAATTTAGTTCTTGACAAACAATTAATTTAAGTATATCAAACAACTCATGCTCGACATTTTTCAGCAGTGTTATGATATGGCTGCTTGAAAAGAAGCTCATGGAGATTAAACAAAACACAAAAACTGAACAGGTTTCAAAAACGTCTTATCCTTCAACACATGAAGGACTTTGATTTTTTCCTTAAACTATCACTTGTTAAAACTTGGATTTATAGTTACTCTGCACTTTAAAATGCTCCCTTTTAATTTTTTTGTAAGTTTGCTGCTACTAAGTTATTGCTATTGACACAAGGTCAAAGGACTGCTTCAAAGGAACAGAGCAAAGAGACTCTCAAAGCACTTTCAAATACAGTAGATCTTCACAATAAAGGGGAAAAATACCCCAAAATACACCACCCTCACCCCACGGAATACCCAGAAAAGAAAGCCCCATACCATATGTAGTTGGTAAGCAGACTTCCGCTTTCCAAACTCCAGATTCCTGGGTAAAGCTAAGAACTGCTTTTTGCTTCTAAGCAAGATTATTGTCCTAGAGCTTTTTTTTCCCCTCCTGCTTGATTCTTTCTGCCAAAAGCTAGTATTTTTACGAAATTAAGAATTAAATTAAGAATTAAAAGGTACATGAAGTGTACATGAAAGTACATGAAATGTAGATCCACGGGAAGTAGTTCAAATAAAGTTAATGTTTTTCTAAATGCTTAACTTACAAAAAATATGTAGTTAAAAGAAATGGACAAAATTTTGACAAGCAAAGAAGATGATCTACTGTATCTGTGCTGAGTAAAGGGAGGAAATGAATCATTGCTTCATAGGAATAACATGAAAACTCTAGCTCTGCTAATTACAGGTTTAAATCAGTAAGTTGTCCAGAACAAAAGGCATATAGACAATGCATGCTAGAAATGTTATCAAAGTTATGAGAAAACACACTCGAAAAGCAGTTCCAGGGACACAGCATCTGGTCAGCCTTCTACTAGAAAATATTGAAAGCCCTACAAAAATCCCATGCCTATGTAACAGAGATTATTTGCACTTCATGTATGAAGTTTGTAAACGCAATGAACGCTGGACTCACCCATATTCTCTTACTGATTTTACACTGCTGGCTGCACAAAACTGGGTGACACTTACTGGCTCCAAGTGATATTGTCCCAGCATGCTCACTTAGGGTTTCTTTCTTCTAGGACAGACAAATATTTGTCAAACTACATGGTGCAGATCTGCTTGCTAAGCCATCTGTAAAACTGAGGTTCAGAAGCTTTTGGATTTGTAAGCAAGAAGTGAGGAATGCCAGGCATGACTGGTTACCTTCAAGCAAAGGATGCTAAAAATCCTGGCTGACAAAGATTCATGCTGAAAATACCTGCTTTGGGACAGCTGAGAATGCTGGATATTTAGGGCAAAGTGTCGTGAGCTCAGTGGTCTCCAATAAATCCGTGAAATACTGAGAAAAATCCATTACACTCTGCTAGCATGGCCTACGTTTCTAAGTTTTAGTATTAAAGATAACTTAGGTTACATAATGCCAAAATGCAGTCTCGTTTGCTTATTCTTCTATTACAACTTTTGCAGACATATTCCAAGAAAACAGTTGTCATATTTTAATATGATAAAAGTCAGAGGTTCACACATGGAAGAACTGAAGAACTTAACACATCCTGATAAAAATATTTCAGGTTACCATAATATCTAACCTTTCATGTCATGAAAATGAACTCATTAATTTCAATAATTCTTGAGTTCAAACAAGGCTAATGTTCTAATAGTAATATTAAATTGCTTGGGTTATATTTCTGACCTATGCAAGGTCAGAAGCATAAGGTAGAACATAGGCTGCAACAGCATTAATCATGATTCTTAAGCACAAATTCCTAAAATAATCTGCTCTGAAGCAGTAACTGGTTCTTTAAAAGTCAGGCCCAGACAGATTCACTTCAATTAGACTTGCACCCTTGTCAGTATGAATACAGCTGGTGTGAATCACTCGGCTCCAAAAATGCAAGACTATTTAAACTATCAAAAGCAGTATCAACTTTATTTTTGCTACTCTTTATTCTTGTGCTGGCTTCTTTGCCCAAGAGTAGTTATTTAAATGGCAAGTTTGCAGGACACTGAAAAAAAGCTGAGTAGTAGAGTTTACAGCTGGTTTCCTGTTGTCTATTTGCATTTTGATGCCACTACTCTTTAAAAATATTAATTACATGTAGTTACTTTACCTGATAGCATTTACAAGTCTAATGTACCAGGAGACTCTCTTGCAAGCATAATATAGCTAAATAAATATAGCCACTAAAATTAATCTAGCAAAAGGATAAATATAAATCCAAATATTGTATAATACACAAAAAATTAAGTGCAGTCTTGTTGTGGCTCATATTTTGGAAGGGTAACATTGCCCTAAGAGGAAACAGGAAACAAACCATAGTTTTGGTGCCATTAGAAGTTCCTGTTTAACAACTGAGAGTATTTTCCGGATTGTTGGGATTTCTTTTTAATAAATCCCTTAACTCCCTCATATCATACCATGGCGATTTTTCAGCTCTAACATACTTTCAGTGTAAGGGGAATTCAACAGAACGCTCTCGCATGTCGCTTTATAAGACCAGTATTCAGACCAGTATTTACCATCTCAGTGCTGACTGAACACTGTGACCCCTACCAGGACTGGACTTCATGAAATTCCCTCTGTGTACACATTTGTTTCACCTCTGCAATGAGCATGAAACAGGGCTTAGAAAGGGATGTCAAGTTGCACAGCCAAACTCTCTGGGAAGAGCAAGAGTTTTACACTGCAAGTTCTTTAGCTCTGAAGAAATCTAAAATGCCTTCAGACCCTCGACTAATTATTTCCCTTATGGGCAACTGAAGGATTTTTTTTTTTCTTTTTTTTCAAGTTGTTATTTTGTTTAACAAGATACAAAAGCACCTGAGAAAATGGCTTTCTCCATTTCACTTCTGCCTAACGGCAAACAAATCGAATTTTGAAAGACCTTAAAACACAGTTTCTGGAATGTTTTAAAACTGCTAAAAGGCTCCATTGTAAAACTGCTAAAAGACTCTATCACATGCCTCTTTTATCGAGATGATAATGACTAGAAGAGCTCCCATTTCTAAAGCATTTCTAGCTGTTGAAGAAAGAAAAGAGAAAAAAAGGAAAAATCATGTAGTATTCTTATTCTAGAATTTGTCTTCTCCCTACATACTTTTCTTTCTCAGTTCTCCATCTTTTTTGCTACCTTGACAATTTAAACTATTTTGCATCAAGCTAGAAGCAGCTCTGATTTAGTGATACACAGGCTGACTCCGTGGTGTAATGGTTGGATAATAACAACAACCAAGTGTTGCTAATTGTTAAGTACATACAAGAAAGCCCATACAACTCTACATCCCATCTCAGGAAGACAAGTTCTGAGTAGGTGAATATGACATCACAAGATGGAGTGTGCTAATGAATCTGGATTCTGAATTTTTGCTGAATACATATTTAACCATAAACTGATGGACTCAAGTGAAATTAACCACATCATGTAAGCGCAAATGCTAAAGAAGGCAAAAAAAGAAATTCTTCATTTTAGGGCTAATGTATAAACAGTCAGACCTAAAATTATTAAATTTATGCTATAAAATGCATAATTAATTCAGCATAGAAATGGGTTGAGGTGTTTAAACAAATAACCATATAAGGTTGGGTTCTAACCCATAAAAGAAAATTTATCAAGGATTATTAATCTCTGTCTAAGCAAATTTTGAACCATACATCATAGGAGACATGGTATTCTGGAAATACCCATTTGCTGTTTGCACATCCTGGGTTTTTTTTTACTTAAATGGCAACAACACTCCACGAACAGTGTGAAGTGTTAGTTCTCCGTGTGCCTGTAGCCGTAAGAGCAACAATACTCTTCTGGTAGGCCTTAGAAATGGAAAGCATGACTTCAGAACATTATGGTTCCTTCCAACATATGAAGCAAGGCTTCTTTCTGGTGGAAACCAAGATGTGAGAAAGGAGAAGACTCAGGCACACCTGCCCCTGCTTCCCCCCAGTACCTCAACCTAACAGAAAAGCAAAGCTTCTGTGCATTCTTTACAGACGTATCAATACATATGGGTGAGAAACCAGCTCAGCTGAGTAGCTCAAACATACTCAGGGTTTTCCCCTTTAAAACATTTCTGTAAGTCAGCCACAAATAATGCAGTCTGCCTCTACAGCCCTTAGCCTCTTGAACTCATGAACTATTTTCATCACTGCAGAACTATTATAATGGCAAATATCCCATTGCATACAAAGTGTTGGCTTTTGACTGACTGTCAAAAAAATCCTACAACAATTTATCATCCAACCATTTGTTACATGTAGTGTGCACATTTGAGTTACACATTTTTAAGTGTTTCAGTCCGAAAGGGATTACCCACCTACAGGAGCATTACGTCCAGCATCTGCCTTACTATTTCATTTTCACATTAACCTCAAATCTTTTGGGATGCAAGACTGATACAGTACTACATAAACTCAGAAGACTCTTCTCCTCCAGAGAAGACTCAACATCTGGTTCAATTACAGAGAATACGATAAGCACAAAAAATAGTGCAATTACCAAAAAACTCACTCACAGACTATTAGATCCCTCAGAGAGGAAAAAAAAAGCTTCTCTACTTTGACATTTGAAAGCTTGAACTAAGAAACAAGTGCCTTCATTGAGTAATTCATTTATTTTTAATTTCACTCTGTGGAGGCACACAGTTAGAGGGGACTCAGGCAAGGGGAGAGGATATATCAATGGAAATGCACCTTTAAAAAAATATATGTATATATATAATTACAGAAATTACAGATTCACTTTGAGCCTGAAGCTTTGCTCACTGGCTCTAGGGATATTTTACTAAACACCAATATATAATTGAATACTGCACTAACAGAACATCATATGATGATCAGCATAACCACTTCCAATTGTTTAATGAATTTTAGGAAATAATCTTACTTAGACATAAGCATTTGTTCACACTCAGGAAAAGATACACATGGGAAATAAAGGCAGTGAAGAAGTACTGAGCTTAGACACCTTTGGGGATATTTCAAGAGAAGCATAAAAATAACCACTGTTTGATTCCTCTTTGTTTTTGGAAGAAAAGCTTCCGTATAGTGTTTGCAAACAGTGTTGTGTAAAACACATAACTCACTGCTTTTTTTGTATTCTTCTAATACAGATCATTCTCAGGACTCGAAGTTTTCACCAATTACTCTGATCAAAAAAAGACAATAACAAAAGAATCAGAACTCACTGAGCAATTAAATTCATTCCTTTATCAAAATAAAATTAAGGATAACTTCTTAAAGAGTGGTGCCACTGGATATATGATTATATATTCATTATAAATCAGTTGCAAAATCACAATATGTTCATTTACCAAATTTCTGTTCTGGTATTGATGCCTTAGGTTTTAACTTTTATATTTTCAAATTCTGTACTGCTTAGAGTGTAACTCTGAAGTTCCTTGTAGCCTGTAATTCCTGCTCTCTCATACTAGGTAAACATAACAGAGCCTCTCCAGGCTTTGCCTTCAAGGACAACCAGGCTGTTTTTAGGCCCAAAACGTGTAAACCAAAGATTTTAAGGGGGGGCAAGCTGAGGGGAATTACATCGTTAAACTGGGGCTTTAATTGGAGAATTACCCCTGATATGCAAATGAACCAAACCTATAAAAGTGTGAAGAACTTGTGACCCGTGGTCCATCTTGGGGTCCAATTTTGGAAGCAGCCTCTGGCTCCCCCAGGGTGTACCTTGAAGACCCTTCAAATAAATACCTGTCTTTATTCCCTTACTCTTGTCTAGTCTCTGTTTCTAGGTGGCAGGAGGAGGCATCAGTATTATCAAAAGTATACGAAGACAGACATTTTCATGAAGCTTCCTCCCCAGTAGTTGGAAGAGTAATGAAAACTATACATTGGGAAAGATTTCCCCTTTTTCTGATTTTAGCACAAGACCCTCAAAGTGAAATCTTAGCACTGTGGCAGCCAAATCTGAAGTCAAGTGCTCAAGCAAAAATCCATTCTGGTGCAGTGACTGGGTGAGGATATTAGAGATGAAAACCAAAATATTATTTCCTCTAAGGATGTGCTTGATGTAAGGCAGCCTGATCTGTGGAAAAGGTATAAAATCCAAGTATCACACTATCTCATCTCTACACCTTTATGCTTAAGCTCTGAACACTGCCTGTGTTGCTCTCCTTCCCTGTATCTCTTCAGTGTTAGAGTAAAAAACAAAAAAGGCCCCATATCCGAACTGAGATCTGTGTATAAGTAACACACACAGTGAACAGGTACAATACAGCCCTTAAGTGCCTGTGAAGCTCCCACCACCATAAAATGAAAGTATCACATGTAGCAATTTGGATCTACCATGAATCTTTCCTAAAGATAGCAGGAGCAGGCACTGTGTGGCCTAAAAATATCAGCCGATAGTTTTGAAGCCCCAGGCTACATGTTTCCTGTCAAGATCCTTCTCTGGGATTCTGTTGCTCTAGGTGGGGAGCAGTGGCTGCAGTACGTGCAGCGGCAGGCTTTGGGGTGGGCAGCAGCTGCCCTGCACAAGGGGGCACCCAGCTCTCGATGCCATCCACAGACGGCTCCCATCGGTCCTGCACTCCTGCTGGGCAGCCACTGCCTGCCAAAATTGCTGCCCATCAAAAAGGCACTGATGATGAAGCCAAGGTTGGTCAGTAAAACGTAGAGAACTACTATTTGCGATCAAGAGAAGGTGGTAAAGGCTCTAAATCTAGAATCTTTCAAAAAGAATGAAAAAATCAAAATATATTGAGATATAATTACTGCTTTTTATTTTTACTCAATTTTTACATACTTTTAAAACAGTTTAAAAATCTTGAAATCTGAATCGTTTTCCAAATCCTTGGCTTGTAGCCATATAATAGAGACTTTAGGACATGATGAATATCTTCAAATGCTCAGATTTCCTGTGCCACTTATTTGTTACGCCACAGCAAATAAGTGTTCACTGCACTGACATTTACATTAGTAGAAATAATTAGACCAGCACATCAAAAAAAGGGCAGCACTTGATTTAGTCTGCGACATCTGAATGACTCAAGGTTATTTCATTTTCGAAACACTTATATCAGACTTTTTGTGCTTGTAGATTCTAGAATATCATGGACAACCCAGTAGCATCATGCCATCAATTCCAAATCAAAGCTGTTAATAATGTCATTTAGAAAATGCCAAGCTCCCCAAGCATTTCATTACAGAGACTTTTATAGACAGGTATAAAAAGCTGTTATTGCTGCACTGTGGGTATATATTTCAGGTCACAAAACTGTAGCAGAAAAATTAAGTTAAAAATGAGCACAGAACTCCAGAGGAGTTTGGACTCCATATCTGTTGAATGTGAAACATCATGAATTGCCAAAGGTGACCTGCAAAGTCTGGCAGTGAACCTTGGCTTCCCAAATGACAAAATTTGAACTGACTGTAGGAAAGGAGGTAGAGTCTAGACTTAAAGGATAATAAAGAAAAAATAAAATAACAATAATAAAAAAAAATATTCCTCAGACCAAGCAACTCCCATCTCTTTGTTCCTGCTGACCTAAGCTGCTGATAGATTTGCTCAATAACTAAAACACCTAAACCCATCTTTTCTTATTTTATTTTCACTCGTCTCATTCCCAAGTCGAGGAAAAGAAACCATACTCAAGTAACACGAGTGTCTGTGACGGACCTAAATGAACCCTGCTGACCATGCTGACCATGTGCTGCTTCTCCAGGTCTTCTTTTTCAACTGAAGACTACTTTGACAGCACAACAGGGTTAGATTGCAGAAAAGCCTGCATCTGTATTTGACTATTCATTTTCAGGAAGTTTAAAAATCATACCTGAAATTGTGTTAATGCTGCATGTTTTTAATAACTACCTTTTTTCAGAAATTTTTTTTAACATCAAAAGACCTGAAAGCGATTTGAAGAGAATCAGCAGGATTTTTGCCAGTATTGGTTGGTTTTGAACCAAAAAAGATCTGTAAGACCATTCTGATGAACAATATAAACAATGGCTTCAAGTGACTCCTGGAAGAGTTTATTATATGCTAGGTTTCTGGGGTGTTTAACCATGTGCAACACAGATACAGAAAATTTTAAGTATGTTCTTTTATATAAACAGCTTTCTTCTCCTTAAAAAACCAAAACAAAACTAAAGATCAACAAAACACCAAATCCCGAAAATCAAAACAGAACCCTATCTTCACGGAAAGAACCAGATTGTTAATAGTTAAGTAATTTCTAAAAGGCTGAATAATAAAGATATGATAGTGCTTTTGCAGGATTCAAGTGTCAGGTGTTTTAAGCAGGAATACATTTCTTTCTTTATGTGTTCAGCGGTGGTTAAAAATCTTATTTCCTTATGATAACTTCTGAAGTAATTTGCCTTTGCATTTCTCTTACCAGATGCGCATTCTCTCTCAGGAAACAGATTTTATAAACAGTAAAAAATGTTCACTACAGTTAGGTTATTCCTAATGAGTAAAATTCAACCTATGTGTTGCTTCATGAGATAACAAGAATAATTTCAGAAGCATTTTCTATTTTTTTTCCTCCTCTGGTTCACCTCTTACTTATAAAAATACAAGTTGCTTCATGGCTGCAACACTGTTCAAATCTCTGTGGTACAACTGATAACAGCTTTGCAGCAAATCTGAAACCACTGATCCAGCAGACACAGTAATATTAGAAAAAAAGATATCTACTATTATTGCTTTTCTTAAATAACCCAAGCTGATCAATATTTTCAATAAAAATGGCTATTTTTTTTGGTTTTTTCACATTCTATTATAGTAGAAACATTATTAGAGAAAGGTAGGATGAGAAACTAACTTAAGCCAAATTTGCTACCTGGAACATTTTAGAACTACTTAAAAATTTGCTACAAAAAATTGGTTTCTGTAGCAATAAGATAGCATATTCTACATTTTTGACTACAGTATAATGCAGAACTTAATTTGACCCCTCCAAATATTTGTAGAAGCTAATAGTATTCTATGAGTATATTTTTAATTGTTCAAAAAAGAAAAATAAAAGATTTTTTAACAAGTATTTTAATGAGCTTTATATTATAATCTCTACAGTTACATCACCATAAATGAAACAGCTCTGCATACAGGTGAAATACAGTGACTTTTTATTTTATGTAGTTGTCTGAATATTTTTAGAAACAGCAGAGGGAAAATACTGATTTGTTTGAATAGCATTAAAGTTTCTTGCTGATCTATGCCACAACAAAATGCATGTTCCATAGGCACCTATTTGCAGAATACCCAAGCTTTTGGCTTTAACAAGCAATTTTGTAATGTGCAGTTAATGTTGCACTGGATTTAAGAAAAAAAGCCAATGTTTAGTTAACTAAAGTAATGAACCCACATTGGAAAAGAATTATCAACTTGCACTTTAAGGAAGACCTTGAACTAATCTGCCCAAATGAGAGAAAAAACTCTTATCAGCAGGCTTCTGATGCTGCAGCATACGCATTAATACTCAATCTCTTAGAATTCTTTTAGTATGTGTACACTGGATAGTAATTTCCAGTTGTTCCAATTGTCTAAGAGATTTT
Source organism: Falcunculus frontatus (assembly GCA_013398115.1). Lineage (NCBI taxonomy): Eukaryota > Metazoa > Chordata > Aves > Passeriformes > Falcunculus > Falcunculus frontatus. Next base: position 3,648,254 of record VZRV01002226.1, read on the forward strand.
CAAACAAAGTCCTCAGGCTGCTGCAGAAAACAAGCTGATTAAACATGACTGACAGGTTTACATTCTTGTTCAGTCATCTTAAGACAACACGAAGCTGATAAGGAGACCTCTTGCAAGGTCTTTGGAAGCATGACAATTTCTGTGCTTTGCGTGAACTCAATGCAGATTTACTGAGACCAAAGACAGTCTTCCTAGCGCTTCCAGCGTGATGAAGGTTACAGCTAGAGGAACGGAAATTTTTGGTGGTTGTACACGTTCACAGACGATCATGGAAGTCTGAGACTCCTCTACTTAAAACAGTTCCTAAGCTCTGAGCTAAAGACATTGTTTCACTTCCCTATGTAAAGTCAGATTTCAATTATACTGCATTGTTTTTTCCAGTCTGCACCATACCTCTTTTTACTACTATTAACAGGTTTTAGTTTTCGGGGATTTTCACTATTTTTTGTTTAGGTCTCATCACGCTTTCTCAATTTGACTTAGCTCCATGCTTGTTTCATACTCAGTCCCCCAATCATTACCTTTCTTGTAAGAGTTTTTAAGTCAAGCTATTCCCACGTTTATACCTTTTTATAGGTAACTCTCTAAAAATTAAGTCAATTGAGGGAGATTTCACAAAATAGCACTGTTTAATATACTCCTTTCATGTGAGAAAAAGATTTTCACTCTTACTTTCCAGCAATGGAACAATAACAAAATGATATAAGAAATATCTTAACATATTAGATTTGGCTCACCTGTAAATGAATTAGATTTGGCTCACCTGTAAATGAATCCAGTTAATTGCAAGAACAGGTAAATTAATACTGAAGCATCATAATACTTAGGTATGATGTCAGTTCCTGTTGCTACACTGTCATGTCCACTCTCATTGAAACACCAAAATAAATTGACTACCACAGAAAATTTAAAGGATTTTTTGTGTGAAGTTCAACAATCAGTTGCAGAATCATAAAATGTATCTGGAAGTTCCTTGAAGATATAATCTTACCCCACCACAAATCTGGACTGGGTACGCCTAAATCACATCTGCCCTTGCAGATTTCCAATAGCAGAGATTGCACAAGCACTCAAGGCCATTCCCTTCAATGCTTCATTATTCCTCCAATTAGGAAATTTCCCCTTTCATCTAACCTGCTTTACTTGCTATAATTTAAGCCTTTCATTTCTTTGTTCTTTTCACCAGGGACAGGAATAACATATTTCCTTTCCAACAGCTACATTTTCACGGACATGAAAATTATTTTCTCTCCTAGATTAAATGTTCTTATTTTTTCAACTTCTTCTTAGCTCTTGTTGCTGACCCTGAAATATATGAGGCTTTGAGAACGGCATTACTTTGTTAGTAATTGCATAAGGCTAAGAATAGCAAGTATAAAATGCTTATTAAAAACCCCCAAACAAACCAACAAGAAACATGATTACTAAATGGACAAAGAACTAAGACAAGTACCAGGAGGCTACATTTCCTAAAAATAAGCAAGATTAAGTTGTTTACTGTAACACGCTTTTTCCCTGTCTGAGAATAAAATAGCCTTGCGTACCCATGTTGTGCTTCATGAATACTGCATACTTCCAATCCAACCTAACACTATTTTATGAAGCAGCAGTGAGTTCTCTTAATTAAAGTGGATAAATGACTGAAATGTTTAGAAATAATTAAGGTAGTCAAGATTAAATTATGTTATAAACCTAAAAAGACAGTGAAGTTCAACAGTATTCATATACTTAAAATTACCAAACTACTACCAATTATGATCAAACATGTCTTGTACTTCTGATTGTACCTGAATCAATGCTGAGTTTTCCCCTAGCAGTGAGAGCATATTTAAAGAATTCACATATGCAAAGAAATTCATCCCCATGTGGGAAAATAAGAACAGGAGTGGAAGGAGAGAAGACTTATGAGAGGTTCAAATTCAAACAATGACCTCATTTTTTTCTCAGAACCAAAAATTTTTATATTGGACCAACTGATGATCTCCTCTGTCTAATGCCATTTAAGATGACCTTTCCTTTTTATGCCAATAGTTTTCAATCACAAAACCAATCACAGTATATTTCACTAAAAGGAGTACTGTGATTAGTTAAGTCTAATTTTATCAACAGCCAGAATGTGAATAGCATATTAAAGTAAGGTGAACAGCTTTGATTGATACACTGAGTTTTAATTTCTAATTCCTCATCTCCCACTCTTTTGGTAGGAAATGAAGGTTACACATCATTGAGCAGGGTAAGCTACTGTAACTCAAATGTAGCTTCAAAGATTTGACCTTCAATTTTTCTCACACGTTTTTTTCCTTCCTGTAGTATACAGACACCAAATTGATAGGTCTGGAGCTACGAGCAAAGTTTTTAAACAGAAAATCTTTTTTTAAAAAAACTCACAACAACAAACGAAGATGAGCATTAAAATTAAATAACACAGTTCTTTGGGAAGAAGAATCTATATACACCTTTGCTATGGACTATTTTTATAGATTTAGAAAAAGTCTTCCTTAAAATGCAAAATAATAATTATTTTCCAATGTGAGTTCATTTCCTGAGTTAATTAAGACCTCCAATTTTCCTAAGAACTAGGACCTATCCCATGTCCAAAGATAGGTATTTAAATTTGTGTTTACATAAATTAATATAGTTATCCTAATTTTCATCGGTACCCACAACTCCTACAGATGTTACCTTTTAAGTTTGAAAATGCTAATGTTAGTTACTATTATCTAAACATCATGTACTTCAGACCATCCTGTGGCATTACACTGAGGAATTCATGCAAAGTCTGTGCTCAAGAGCCACTAAATGCTGCAAAAAACATGGCAGCCAGAGAAACGTTACTACACTTCCCATAGCTCTCACCCCTGAGAACAGGCACAGCAAGGTGTGACAGACCCTTTCGATGACCCACTGTCTGAGGGCAGGTTTCCAGCAAACTCCAGGCAGCAGAGCCTCCTGCAGCCTCCTGCTGGGTCACAGCTGTGGTACCAGTTAACCCCAGCCCTGCGGAAGCTTTCATCCCAGCAGGCTCACGTCTGCCTGCAGGCTGGCTTTCACCAGGCCTGGCTGGGAGCTTAGGAGAGTCTGTCTTTGCAAAGTCTCTCTGCATAAACGTAAAACACTCTTATTCCCTTCACACTACCTTGGCTGAACTCAGTGTCCTTATGTTCCCCAGCAGAGCTGCTATCCAGCTATGCTTCAGTGGCTCTAAGGCAAACTCCACGGCTCCCTAAAAGACCAATTCTCTCCACAAGCAGGGCCATTATTGCCATGTAGTCACAGAGGAAAAAATTATATTATCACAGCTACCACCATGAAGAAGCTGTTCTTTAAAAACTGACTTTTTACTGATGACTGTTACAATTACAGGGATTAATATTATTAGTCCCCCTTTTCTCTTAGCTGGATATTTCAACACTCAAAAGAATCTGAACTTTAAAATTTCTCAGATCTGGGGAGGAGTCAAAAAGGAAACCCATTAAATTGTCAGTTTAATATATATTAGAATCCCTGGAGACATTAAATTTCACTTTTCATCTATGAATATTAAACATTAATGAGGTTTCAGGTACAGAGATATTAAAGTGAAACATCAGAGAGCTATGACTTAGCTCGTATACAGAGAAAGAAAGTTCACAAGGGAAGCTAATAAATGTCAAAACCACAGAACTACCATAAACCAGAACATACAATAGCAGAAAAAGAGTAATTCAAGCAAACCTGTTTTTTAAAGGGGCTATTAAGAACTGTATACACATTTTCACAAGCAGAATTTTCACGTAAAACACAAAGAAATGGGAAGTAATTAAATACATAGTTCTATTAAAGTATAATATTCGAACTGAGAGATGACAAGTGACTTGAGAACAAGTGGTAGAGGAAGATGCCCAACCTTAAACTGAAGAATTCGTAAGCACAAGCAAAATCATAGTAATAGCTGCATCCAGATCTCCCTTATTCCTCCCATACCTCCTGTTTTGGAGACTTCAATGTCTACAGATATAAACATAGTAATGCAAAAACCCAGGCACACAGGGATTACATGGAAAGGTTAAGTAATATGCCTATATTGCATGACAGCATACACAAAATACAAGGAAAGAAATATCTAAGAATAAACAGGAAAGCAAAAGATCACAGGTCAATCAAGTGACAGCTTATTTTTTGTACATTTATAATTTATCTTTCTTCCTCTATCATTTATTCATATACACAACCCCTCCCTACCGGTATAAAAGCAGATATTCCTTTCCTCCACCCCGAACACAAAAACTTCTAGTTACAAAATAAAAAACAACCTGGGAAATATTTAGAGGCATAGTGTAGCACATGTGACAGAAATATAGTGAGGCAAAATTCTATACTAGATGTTCCGAAGATAAAATACAAAACTGAAAGCCACCAATCTCCTTAACTTTATGTAGCAACTAGAACTGTTTTCCAGGTTGTATTCAAGGATGTAATTCTGTAAAATCTGTTACAAGCATATGATGCCTAGCCCAGCACATTCTGAAGGCTACCAATAGTATCAATTTACTGAAAATTTTCACTTCTAAATGTTCTATTATCACTCTGATAGACGTCTTTTCTATTATCCCTCTGATATACAGTGTCTTGGCACACATACCATATAATAAAATATGAACAGCTCAATAATAATTTGTAAAATATCTCAGAATGATATTTAGAGATAGATATATAATAAGCTCTTTTTATTATATTACAGCATCTATCACTGTATTTACAGTCACCAATATATGTACCTTCAAAAGATAGATATCAGTATCCGTACCATTAGATCTTAGATAAAGTCACTTGAAGAAGCCCATCACTTACGTAAAGTTGATCATGTCACCATGAACCCTAGATGAAACAAAGCTCTGATAGAATTTTCCACCAAGTAATTTTCTGAGCTGCAAAATCTGAACCCTCAGAAACACCTGTGCACAATCAAGTGCCTCCCTGAGTTTAGACTGATGAAGCCTGTTAAACCTCTTATTGCAGGCGAATTATCAAACCCAGTCAGGGCGAAGGAGAAGGAATAAACTGAAATTGTGCTCTTAACTGTGCTCAGCATGAACTGTGTTAACAGAAAGAAAACAAAAGGATTTAGTTCTGTTACCAAATTAAACACCATCACCTCTACATTCATACTAACTGCAAATCTACTGAACAGAAGATTTCTTTTTAAACAGAATTTCACAGTGCAAGGAAATCTTATTAAGCTTTGACCATGGACAAACTGTCAGCAGTATTATCAAGAACAGTTGCAATTGAAGTTTTATTGTAGATACTTCACTAGGAGAGTGTCGAACATCCCTAGTTAAGAATCATAAGCCTAATAATCATAAGCCTCAGCAGCAAAACCTAGTTTTTGCCCAAATGCATTTACAATTAAAGCAAATGAGGAGAGAAATATAGGCAATGAGACTATATTATTCAGCATGGAAAACTATGTTTTCAGTGCACTACGAACCTAAGTAGTGCTAAATTCAAGAATCAGTCATCACAAAAAGGATTTCCTTTTTAATTAAGGAGTAGTTCCATTATTTCATAGAAGTTTACCTTGTGCTCCTCTGAGGCAACACAAAAGGAGGATCTCAGGTTTAGACTGAGATCTATAGACTAATGAGAATTGTTATTTGAAGACCTAATGAAAGAGTTGGGGTAATCTCCAAACCACTTGGGGATTAAAATCAAGAAGAGAATGTTTAATGTTTTATATTAGGGACAACATTGAGACGTAGTCAAGGCAGCAGTATTTTCCTTGTTCTTTGTCAGTTCTAAGTAGAAAGAGAGAACAGGAATTGGGATGTTTGCTAACGCTTGAACAAATGCTCAGCTCTATGGATCAATAGAAGAGGTTTCAAGTCCCTGAAAATATGGGGAAAAAACTTTAAGTTTTTGATTTTTCTCCAAACAAGATATCATACACCATCCTCAAATCAGAAATAACTCTTTAGCTTGCTGATTTTTCTTATAATTGGTCTGGAAATTTCTTAAGACACAGTTTTCCTCATACAAATCACTAAGCATGCAGTGTATACAGTCAACCAGACCCACGGATTCCTGCCCCCCCAGTACCTCTTTATCTCACTCAAATAGACATAGCCCTGATGACAAAGGTGATGACACCAAACTACACTGTCAGTAAAGGCCTCGTGTCACTCTGCTCTTCCTGGACAATATGTGCGTGATACAACCCTTTGTCAGGTCTGTATTTCACTGCTTGCCTGTATCAAGACCATACTGCACATGCAAATGCCTCACTTGGGCACCGCAAAATCTTCCCCATGACATGTCCTGACTTGGAGAAGTCCTCTATGATAGACCTTTTGGAATATAAACATGCACCAGTCCTGTGCCCACAGCTTCATCTGCATAAGCTGCTCTGTATTCACTACCATTCAGTACTGATTAAGGCAGTACTTGTCATTCATCTATGCTCAGGTATTCATCTGTCAGATTGTCTGCATTTAGTACCACACATAAATAATTTAAGAACAGTTTATTTTAATATTTCTGCCACCCAATTCCAGTTCAACACACAATTCTCACTAAGAGTGAGAATAGTTCTCCTTAAACTGACTTGAAGAGGAATTAAGACCTTTAGGAGAAGTTATAACCTAGTCCATCTCATACCACAGGGGCAGAAACCCCCTTCAGTCATTAAGTTTCTTCTGAGAGGAAGAATAATCTCTATCTAATATCAGTCTCTGTAGCAAGTGCAACTTAAGCAATTCATTCAATAAAAAAATTCAAATAAAGCAATTCATTCAACCCAAGACTCATTCAATTTCTGCAGCAACTGGCTATAACTTGTTTTTCATCCAATTATGTTTCCTACATCTCTTTAAAGGATGGGATCATCCTTTGATCGATCACCAGGTTCCTGTAGCTAATGCACATGTGGAAAGGGAAAACTCACTGCAGAAAAATCTTTTGGAAGAATTTATTTTGAATTTTTATTTACACATAGTTTTCATCTTTTTCAATAAATTTACATTATCTGAAAAATTGTGCTTCTCAAAACAGAAATCAGACAACCAGTGATCGTTATGAATGCTATATTGAAATATTTTTCACAAACACTGCATCTTAGTTATTAGGTGTAACTTGGTGGCAATAATCACATTACAGTCATCTTTAAATGTTTCACAGTTAGAATGAATCGATGTATTAGGAAACTGCACTATGTAAGGTACTTTTTATACTGAATAATGTCATCAGACCGCCACATCTTCCCCTCTAGAGTCTTGTCAGGGAGATCCACCCAAGAGAGCACTGTGGCCAAACCAGGCCCATCCATGGGCCTAGGGCCAGTCCCCAACCCACAGGCTGCCTGCTCATCCCTGTGTTCCTGCCTGGCCATACGGGCTGCATCTCACCCTGGCTCTCCTCACCAGGTGTGATCCTGGCCGTCACACCTCTGAGCTGGTGGCCTGGCTTGGGCTTGCCACCAGGACCCTAAAGAGTGGCCAGGGCCTATGGCTGGGCACTTGCTGCTCCTGGCAAGTCCCACACCAACAATATCACTCGCTTTCCCAAGTTCCAAAGGCCTGAGAGTACCTTTAAAAATATGTAACTCGCCAGAAAGCTGGAGGTACATTATCCAGAAATATAAATCACTAAGTGGGTTGTTATATAACGGTAATTAATAGCATAATACCGACTGAATTAATTAATCATTACATAGTGTGAAGTAAAGTCAGCCAAAAAGTTAACAGCTGCGGCCACCCAACCACCAGCACAGATCACCCTGGTGACAGGAAACTAAGGAAGGTCATAAGCTCTCTCCAGAAAGCTGCTCTTGAGGCCCGGGAGCCATCCATCCACATGGGGCTCTGCAGGATAAACCCAGTGCCCAGCAGGGCCCAGAGCAGACCATCTGCTCAAGTGGCTTGCTCAGCCTTACCTCAGGAATGTGCTAAGCCTGGACTGAACTGAAGCAGGGGAACAACAGACGGAGGTCAATTTTCTGTGAGGCACCTGAGTTTATGGTGACCCAGAGGCTTCCTCAAAGCACCTCTGGTGAAACCACGCAGGCAGCTGACTTCTGGACCCAAAATGAGTCATTTACAAGAGAAACACCGCACTGCTCAGGCCATAATGCACTCAATTAAATTAATGTACCTGAAAAGAAATGCCATAAACAGCAGTCGATCTTTGAGGAAAACAAAAGACTGCAGTCAAGCAGTACCAAGTACTAAAAAGCAAAAGAAAGACCAGACATCACAGAATAGCTTGCCATAACACATCTCAGTCATAAAAAGGGGGAAAAAGGGTAAAAATAAAATCAATAAGGGAAGGGAAAATCATGAAGAAAAACCATTTGTACCACATAGAAGTCTGAAAATCAGTACTGAAAAAAACCCTGTCATCTATCAGAAAGGTCCAGATAACAGAGATATTAATAAATGAGGCACTATATAAAAGCACTGATAAATGATGTAATTTGTTGCTTTTAAAAGGGTAATAGTCTGACAGAGTGGATTGCAGATAATGAAAGGTGACAGGCTATATCTGCACTAACACTTTCAAAAGTGCTTGGGAGTACTTTTGGGCAAAGGAACATGGCTTTTTATAACACAGAACCATTAGAACAACCCCTATCATGCGTTTGTCCCTTACCAACTAGCCCACATACATTTCTGCAGTGATTACATATTAATTATCAATTCACATCCAGTGTTTTTCATCCAGATGTCTTGTTTTGGAAACCAGGAGCTGCACAGTTAGGATGCTGGCCACTCTGTGACAGTTCACCACCATTCATGGAAGTGTCAATAATTTGGGGTATTACATGCAATAAAAGCACTGCTTGGACAAAATGTTAATGCAAACCAGTCAAACACCAGCTGTCAAATTGCATCATCCAATTTCTCAGTTCCAATAGTTACATGTTAGAAAAAACCGAAAAAAATAGAAAAATACTAAAACTCTTTCACATCTGCAAAATATAGTGAATTGACTTAATGAAAAAAATTATAAATACATTAGCTGTAAGTCTCCTAAATTTCATTTTTAATCTTCATAATAGCAAACCTTAAAAATGCCCGCTGAAGAGACTAGAGGCATTACTGTAGTGTGCAGTAAAGCACTGAGCAGCACACAAACAAATTTTCCTTAGTGCAGTTAGTTCACAAGGTTTGAATCATCAGTTGATACATTTCAATTCTGGAACAGTAAATACACATAAGAGACACAGCAGTATTATCTAAAATGGTAAAAAGAATGAAATCTATAAAACGGTCTCTGCAGACATAGGAATAAAGCCTACATTGTCTATCACTTACATATAACTACATAGCTTGGATACTGATTTACTGAAAGTAGAGAGAATTTAAAGTGACAAAGGTGTTTCCTATACCTTCCTCTCACTCACCATACCCAATACCAGCACTACAGATGTCATATGACAACAATTTAATCACAAATACCTAAGTACTGCAGCTACTATACAGTCAAAAATGTATGCAGACAGAAGAAAATCTTCATGGTTTCTAACTGATTCTAGATATCACCTTATCGTTTTCTGCTTAATTCTCATGGCTTAGTGTAATAGACACATGTCTGTACACATCTGTATCAAAGTTGTGACCTTAATTTCACATTATAGTTGCCCTTGGAATAATATGACCTGTGTTTCAAGAACATATATCCTGCAAGCAGCTGTCACAGGTAAGGTGTCGGCAGGTTATTGGAATGCCTGTCACCTTCTTGGATGGCTTACACAAGTGTCAACAGTGGTGAATGTCATCTCAACATATGGACTTGACCCGTAAAAGAAGATTTTGCTAAAGAGCATCTCTGAAGTGATGCTGAATAGTGTGTGTCATAAGAATCAAGAAAAAGTTTATTAAATAAAGTGAGCCCCTGATTTTTTCTGCAAAGCCCATGCTCCTTATTTTATTTTATAGAAAAATAAAGCCATCTGCTCTAAAAACAGTGGAAGTTATTCCACTGAAAAAGTAAGTGCATTTTTTTTCTACAAAAGAAAATATATTTTTGTTAATGTTTTAAATTCAATATAATACTTAAGCAAAACTCAGAAGATGTAGAAGGTATTTTAAGATAAACTTGACAGTTGCAATAAGAAAGCCTAAGTCTTCTCTTGACAACAGTAGTACTGGAACACAGGTACTGATGACTCACATACTCTTGAAAGTTTTTTCATGTTTCCTTTGTGGCTCCTCTAAATAGCAAATTTCAATCAAGTTTCATAGCAAACTCTCACAAAAACTTCAACTGCACCCAAGGGATCAATGTTACATCTGTGATACCATCCACATGCTTTCCTTATACATTTGTTCCTACGACTTTTGAAACTATCCTTGTTCAACAAGCTGAAAGGGACTCTTTTGATCACCAATCTTTCTTGAAACTAATTTCTGCATGGTGAATACTGTTCTTTCTGAGACTGCAAATATTTTTTAAAACAGATTGCAAGGGATGCATTTTTTATTTCTAGAAAGTCGACAACTGTTCTTTCTCCAGAGCAGATACATAATTAAAAAGCAAAACTAAGGAAAATTATGAGCACAAACATAGGTAGAGCATTTAGGCAGATATCAAATTTCAAATGCATTCAGAAACAAGAATTCTGTTAGGCCAGAATGAAGCCTGATTAACAGCACTCAGAACTTTATTTTTTTCTTATATGCTGAGTATCTAATAAACTCACATAACATTGCTTGCTATCTTACACTGCAGAAAAGTACCCTACTCAAGGAACGTGACTAATCCAGAACGTGGAGCCCACAGCACAACAAAGTAGAGCCACTGACTCCATCTGTTCCCTAGAGCAGTACATTTTCTTTGCACAGATGGGATGAGTAGGACTAAGGAACGAGAGCTAAATTTCCAGCTGAACTTACGGAAACAGATTCCTTTTAAAAGAAGAGGATGTTTTTTACTGGCACCATATGTCATGTATTGATGTCATATATTGAAAAATAATAGGCAAAGTGTCCTCTCTGCCCAATCCAAATACTCAGCTTGAACTCCAAGGGTGTTTTCTAAGTACTTTTCTCCAAGTGCTTTTAAAATTGGCTTCTGCTATAAGGTTCCTCTGATGTGCCAAGACTGTTTGCTATCTATTGTATCCATGAGTAGGTGAAACTTGATGCCCTAGTGCTACCAAATGCTGAGGGAATGTGTGGATGAGTCACAAAGGGGCAGAGATACATGGGAGACCCAAACCATGTATTTTAGAGTTGAAACATTCCAGTCAGCTTGTTTATAGGAAAGATGTTGGACCAGAGTTCCAAGACTACAAGAGTGCTCAGAAACTCTGAGCAGAAACACCTAATGCTTCTCTCCTTAGGCTGAGGATTTTGGAACCATTCAGACCAACAGCCCTGTGCCCACATGGTTTTAGGCCAGGCTGTAACATGTATGGACTTGTTTCAAATTATGAATTTCAAATTGCCATATATTACTGCTGCTTCCCTCACATGGCCTCTGGCGTTATGGTCAAAGTTTGATTTTTATCACTTTTGTCCTTTCTAAAGTCAGGTTAAATTTCAGCTATAAGAGTATGTTTCTTCTACTTAAAATTGGGCAACACCACATCATATTGTGGAATCCTCTCTTCCTGTTGGAATTAAATTAGAGTAAGAAGAATTTATTCACAGTTATTTTTCAGATGTGCCAAGAAAGTAAGTAATATAGAGATTGGGCCCGGAGTTTCTAAACAGGAGCCATGTAAACAGCATAGCTGCTAATACCACTTTGGGCTGTGACAACCCTAATTATCGTCCTCTCCACCTGCTCTTCCCCCAAATTGTCTGAACTCCTGAGTGTCTACATTTTATAGCAGCACAGGATTCTTGTGCAGGTATCAGGACAGCTAAACTTGTGCTCTCACTTTCACAGGATCTGGTAATATTTAAAGACAAAGAGCAAAATTCAGAGGATGTGCACTGAAACATGACAGCTACAATCAAAAGCTTTACTTGACGTGACCATTGTGGTTTTTTTCTTAAAACATCTTTTTACTTTAAAAAAGTGTATTAATTATATAACAAACCTATATTACCATAATGTAACAAATCATTTCAGATTGTTACATAGATATATTATATACACGTATAATATACCTATGTAAGATATATATATTGTATATGTAATATTTTTCACGTTATGTCTGACCTTTGTTCCTGGTGAATTACTTATTATAGAGTATCACATTGCATCTTGGTACATTTTGTTAAAGGGGTCCATATTTAACTGTAAACTAACAAAAAACGACACGTGATCAACGCTTATGGAATTATAAAACACATATTACAGTTCTGCAAGACTAGATGATACACCCCTGCATTTTAAAACTGAAGCACAACAGCTTTCCTGTGTTACTAAAAATCTTATACATTGTAACAAGTACATGACCTTTCAAATGTCATAGAATGGTTTGGGTTGGAGAGGATTTAAAGACCATCTCATTCCAACCCTCCTGCCATGGGCAGGGACACCTTTCAATACACCAGGTTGTTCAAAGTCCTACCCAATCTGATCTTCAACACTTCCAGGGATGAGACAACCACAACTTCTCTGGGCAATCTGCTTCCACACCCTCACAAGAAGGAATTTCTTCCTAAAACCTTATCTAAACCTACCCTCTGTCACTGCAAAGTCATTATACCTTCCTGTCATTACATACCCTTGTAAAAAGTCTTGGAGTGGAAAGATAATAAAGTGTGAATATTGCTGATGCAAAGAATGCGTATTTCTAGAATAGCAAGCAACCGTAAATCTACTCTTTGAGTATAAGATATATTATTTGCACTACCAGCTTCTATACACATCCATATTGCATTTCTGTGTTATGTGGTTTTGACTAAACAGACAGGCTAAGTAACACATTCCTTCATTGTGTCAGATTTTTAATTTTGATTTGATATAGTGTCAGCAGGGCACAGTGAACTATTATTGCCAATATGATAAAATTGTGCAGCAGAATGCACTTCACTGGACATGCTCAGGTTCTCAGCCACACCAGGAGCCAGCAGCTAAGTGTGTGACAGAAAGTGAAGGGACACCTTCAGCAATTCCCACCTCCTCATGAGCATTATTCACCCCTGTAATACAGTGATAAGGGTAGTGAGAAGATCAGGTTCCAGAGTGAAGTCTAAATGTAGTGGATCCTCCAGAAAGCAAAATGGAAATAAAAGGGAGAAAAAGAAAAAAGGATATGCCCCACACATGTTGACAGTACAGAAACGAGAACATATGGAAATGTTATTTCAAATTGAAATTTTTGTCACTGACCTAGAAACTGTTATTCCCACTCCTGCCATCATCCTTAGCAATATTCCAACTGATGTGTGAAAATACATGACTATGCATGCAGACATGGTGATCATTTTTTCCTCCGTTCATTGCCCAAAATAACACACAAGAAATTCCAGATTGCTTGAAATGGAAAAAAAAGAAAAAAAAAAAACAAGAAAAAAAACCAAACCACAAAATGCTTTGAGGTCAGGAGTGTCAAAATGAACTATTTTAACCTTTCAAAACCAATTTTTTTCAGCTCTGTTCTGATGCTGTACATCACACTGCTTACATTGCAATCTGAAAGATAAAATTGAAATATATTTAATCAACAGGATTCTAGACTTGAAACAGTCATTCAAAATGTCTTAACTTAGTTCATATGATCCCCAGATAAGACCTGGATGTCATGATCCTGTCTGTGGTTGGCTAAATTCCCATGGGCTTATACCTAAGAAGATAAATAAATAACAAGAGAAATACCTGATGTACGGCTGATAGAATTTGACCTGTCTGAAACAACCTCTAGCATATTTTAAACTGAAAACTTACCAGCTTCATACATCATAATTCTGATATTATTATTTGCATGTCTGTTAATGTAAGTAATATGCACTAGCAGTTGTAATTTTAGGTCTTTCAGTCATAATCACTGTACCAAAAACTCAGTGATGCTGAGTCTGAAGCATATAATATAGAGTACATCCATAATCCTTTAAAAAAAATCCTGAAAGATAGAGAACTGAATAGGCTGTACAGCACATAGGTCAACCTTTCAATAATGAGTTCAGCTGCTTTAGTGGCTGTTGAGATAGATTAGACAAGCTTTTTCCACAGACTTAAAATTATCAATATATACCATTTTCTTTATCAGAATTCTGCAGGTGCCTTATTTCCTTCTCTGATAGCATTACTGTACTCTCATGAGAAAATGCCTCTAGTCTTAGCTGTCAAATTTCTGAATGATCCACACCATTCCATCTAATGCAGATTTTATGTAATGAAAATAAATAATGCCTTTCCATAATTATTGTGGAAGCTCAACATTTAGCACTTTGGAGTCTTTTGATTAAAAATTTTCATTTGTTTATCTCAAAGTGATTTTATGATCATCAAGATGTTTTTCACATTTTTATCTAAAAACTTTATATTAAAATTCAGGCTAGTCTAAAAAGTTACATTTGTTAGAATGAAAACAATGAGAACTCCCAAAAGCTTCAAGACCCCTATATTGAGAAAGAATTCCCTTATATAATATTAGAAGTTAATTATAGATTCTTTCACTAGGTATCTTCCCTGATCTTTTCAGCCCTGTCCAAGATAGCGGATAAAACACTAGTTTAAACTCCAATACTTAATTCTTATTAACATTTGCAGCAAGAAGCATCAGTCTATCAAACTGAGAAAAAAAAAAACCAAAACTTTTAGGGATTATATACTAAATAAAACTTAAGACAGTGATACCATAAAGCTACTGAAAATGGATATTGGACTAGGTTTTCTGTGAGGTGCAGGTTTCAATTATTTTCTTAATTGTAAACATTGTTCTTTACAGGGACTACTGGTGCAATTCTTTAAATCTTTCAAAGTAAGGCACAACTCTAAAAAATTCTCCTGTTACAAGATCAGCTTCTTACAACAAAATATACCTCTTGGATTATAATTAGAACTGTAATTACTTACTGCAATAGTGATAATTATAACTTCCAAGAATACTACTTGCAGGGTCTTATGAACAAGTATTTATACTACGCTTTCTGCAGAAATAACAAGATTACGTAAAATCAGTTATTAATGCCATGATGATCAACTGAGAATTGGTATAAACAGTTCATCATGATAGACAACAAGAAGAAAATATAGGATAACATCAGTATCACAGAAGTTTTAGCATTTGTAGTGAAGTTGATAAAACAGAATGCAAGAGCTGCCCTTGAAGCCTTCATTATTCTACCTACAACAGAAAAACATGCTTCAAGAATAGGACTTCTGAGCACTATAGCAAGCCTAAAATAATAATAAAAAAAATTAACATCACAAAATATGACAGAAATCACTTTGCCAAAGGCAAGAATTTAACTGAGTTCTAAAAACTTCATTTCCTATATCCGAAGAAGCAAAATTTTCATGGGAGTTTTCAAGATACCCTGTCTCAAGTTATGAATTTGATTTTAATACACGAGAGCTATTTATGATCAAAACCCTCTCTGCAAATTATAGTACCCATCTTGTATCAGAAGCCTGACTGCCAACAAACATTCTCTGTCTGGGAATCTGTGACAGAAGAATCAAGAGCTTTCTACACTTAACAGTTTCACTGTACAGGAGTAATCTGTTTCCTACCAGCATGGCCATTAACTCTGAACATCCATTTACTCAGGAGCTGATGATAGGGAACTAGGTAAATGTCAGCAGCAGAGCAGCAACAGGGACATATCCCATTTTGCTTTTTAAATGGTGTGTTTCTTTGCAGAATGGAGTTGAAATGGACCACCAGGAGCAAAACAAGACCAATAAGACTAGAAGACACCATAACAAGTGACCAAATGCAAAGACTGAGGTGTAGAGAAATAAGCCTGCTGTTATGGTGAAGTCTGACATTCAAAAGCTGGATTTCAAGGCTCTTGAAAGACAACATCTCTAGACAACAGTCCAAAGCACCTCTAAGAAAAAGAGCTGAAGCTTCCATTCAGCATTCCTGTTTCAATTTTAAAAAAGTAAAATTCACAACACCACAAAGTGCTTCTCAGTAGAATACTCAGTCGCTCAGTCTGTGCTCTGCTTTGCTTTATTAACATGGAGACTTAAAAAAATACAAGTAGTTCACAGCTGTGGACACAGATAAGAATACAGATATTGGACAAATAGTAGCACAGACTCCAGTGACAAAGTAATTTACTTGAGAAATGCCTACGATGTCCATTAAACATGTGACTCCACAAAAAGGCTATCTTGAGAGGCAGATCAGGAATACTTGCGATGAAAGCAGAAAAAAGACATGAGGCATGGTAGGAGAACTGTGTCCATCTGTGCTCTGGTAAATGTTAAGAGCAGAAGTGGTCCTCATAATTTCGATACCCATTATAAAGTTTTATTCTAGTGTTCATTCTAAATTAGAGAATTACATTATCTTATCAAAGAAAAGGTATACACTGCCAGATGAATGCTTCTTTATAGGTGATTTTATCCTTCAGACTTACTTTTCCCTTTACACTTCTTCCATATTTACAGCTTGGAGGCTATACATAAAAAAAATCTGTGACACAGCCACACTGTGATTGTGTATACATAGAAGTAACATAAAAAAGGAGTTTTATCTCAGAGCTGCTTCTCTGTCTCCCACAGCCTGATCCCCCATAGCATAATCTGCATCTCTCAATAGTAATCTTGCTATTACTCATCCTATTTCCACTACCACAAAAAGCTGTCTTGTTTTTCATCCTCCCCTGCTTCTGACATTGATTAGGAGAGGACTGTCTGTATGTGTGGGCTTACGTAAGTGTGGGGTTTATGTCTAAAAGTATAGTAACTGCTTTATCTTAATTATGTACTCTTAGTGATCACTGACACAGAGAATTTATTTTAAATTATATAGCAAAGAAATGCCACCAAAATTACTTTCACAGGCTTTTCCTTTTTTACTTAATAGAAAACTGTGAGTAGACAGACACCCAGAATTACTTGAAGGTGGATGAAGTATTACTGTCACTTTTAAGTTAGTCTTTTCTTCAAATCCAGTAGTAGAGTGATAATAAAATAATTAAAGCTATCTGGAATGGATTTCACTTCAGTGACCCCTTTATAGGCATTATTTTGCTGTGTACTGCAACATAAAGGAAGCTTACCTGGGGAAGATATTTCTAACTAGCAATTTCCAGAGATTTCTGTACCTAGTTAGGCAAAGAAGACACTTAACAATCTTTTCTCAGGGACCTTTTAGCTCTTCACTCTGCATGGCATTGACTTTCTCTTTCAAAGCTCAACAATTGCAACACTGTCACACATTGAGGACTAAAAGAAAAGCCTTATCTTTCCAAAGAAATGAACAAACCCTTGAAGAAAATTAAGAGCACCACCTTTTTTTCAGATCTACAATGACTGAATCACAAACTGAGCTACAATATGAGCTACAACTTTACTCACAAAAGAAATAATTTCTGAGTAGTCTGCCTTGATGTCTTATATAATCCTTATTTCACTCCTACACACTATATTGAAAATCTGGATAATCATATAGCTGGATAATAGCAGTCAGGAGACAGACTACTAGACAGAGAAGTGGATTAATGTTTCTTGCTATGTTGTTATAGACTCGAACTGTTGTAATTCACTTGAGCTCTGTGTATAAAGACTTACATGTTTTGGCAGATATGTGTGATTCCTTCCTTCTATCCCCAAAACGCTGAACACATCACAGTTGCTATATTTATTACTTAAACATAAATCTTCTTCAGAGAAGACTCTGAGGCAAACTGCACAGACAGAAGTGCTCTGGAGCTGAGGATCCCACCAAGGGAGGGAGGAGAGCTTTCCTAGCCAGCAAGATCTCAACACTTGAACAGAGATGGGCCCAACCCCCTACTCTTGAACTGGCAGTGAAGAAGCTGTGCTTCAGATTAAGGTCTGACCCAGCATGGGTGCTGCCAGCAGGAACAGTGCCCACCCTTACCTGGAGATAAGCCACCCCCATGGAGCATGATCGACCAGCAGTAGGCAATTCGCACGTGCAGAACACGGATATCCCACCCACTCCAGGCTCCGATGGTATCATCACCCTCTGGGGAGGAGCTCTGCTATGGTATCCACTCAGCGGGAAGCCAAGTCATCTCTGCTCACCAGAAAGTAGGTAGTGCCCCAGACAGAGCTCCCAGACACACGTGTGGCCCTCCTAGTACCAGGCTGCAGGGAATGCCTATTTCTTCCCCTGGGTTGTAGCAGAGAGAGCAGTTGTGTCAGCGACCAAGTGGATAACCTGCTTAACCCAGTAGCACAGTTACAGGATGAGTTAGAAAGGTTAAAGAGTACTAGAGAATCAGAAGGGGAGATAAGCTCTAGCCTCCCTGAGAGAGGAGCAGCCACCAGAAATAATTCAAGATGGAGGGGATCCACTTGAAGCACATTCCCCAGCAAGGAAAAGGCAGCAGTTGTAACAGAGCAAATGGAGGGTAGTCCATGCTCAGAGTGACAAGTGAAATCCTTCACCCACCTCACTCCCCACAGATGGCTATGCACGAAAGTTATGAGGCTTTGTATGTCATGGCTGAGTAGGGAACTGCTGGTCAAACTGAAGGGAAAGAAGTAAACACTCAGGCAGAGCTCACACGCACAGGTGACCTGGAAATAGTATAGAGATGAAGTTTGGGTGTTTAGGGGTGAGGAAGGCCAAGGCAAAGCTGGAACTGAACCTGGCAAGGGATGCAAAGAATAACAAGAAGCACTTCTATAGGTTTGTTAGCCAGAAAAGGAAGGTCAAAGAAGGCTTAACCCCTCAATAAACAATGACGGTAAACTGGTTAACTGTGGAGCATGAGAAGACTGAGGTAATCAACAACTTCTTTGCCTCAGTATTCAATGGCAACCTCTCTTCCTGTACCTCTTGAGAGGATGGACAGCAGGATGGGGTCTGGGGGAGCAAAGTGCTTCCCACTGTAAGTAAAGACCAGTTATGTGACCACCTGAGGAACCTGAATGTACTTAAGTCTATGGGACCTGATGATATTCATGCCGCAGTCCTGAGGGAACTGGCTGATACAGTTGCCAAGCCACAGTCCGTGATGTATGCATAAATGCTAACATTGAGGATGAGGAGAAATATTCAATAGAGGAGCTTTCATTAGCCTTTGAAATTCTCTTTCTGCAAAGTCCAAAACAATGCAAACAGTTATCTTGTTTGGGCAGCACATATTTGTGATATCAGCAGCACAGAGTTTAAAAGTATTTCATACTTATTGTACATAAGAGAATAATTATTTTGCTTTAATTCTTTTTACTCAACTACATTCTGAAAGGTCTCAAGACAAGTTGCAATTACCAATGAATTTGATGTATAACATATTGCAATAAAGTCCCTTCCATCAAATCAAGTGTTTATTAAGTCTGCATGGAAAAATCTTACGACTCTTAAAGATGTCTATGTGTTTCTTAAGGTACGAAGGTGAGTACTGAAATGAGCACAGCAGACATGTCCAAGCTAGGATGAAAGTGTTAGCAGAGGAATGAATGCCTCCATCACATGCTAAGAAATGAAGTGAGAGGTATATGAGTATGTTTGGTTACAGGAGGAAAAGGTTATACGATCTGGAGAGGAGAAGAAATTATTTAGTGTTTTTATGAGCCTTTAAACATCATTTTTCAAACTCAAAACAGCCTAGGTTTTTAACTTCTTGCCCAAAATGAACAAACTAAATGCAAAATGAGTTTAATTTTTCATGAGCATTTAGTTTAAAAACAACCATTATTCATATGCTTATGTTCTAATCCAAAATAAAAACTATCTATGCATGACTTGTAAATGATAGTCTTTCACTGCTATAAATGTTAAAAAAAAGTGTCACCATTTTATTGTCCAGAATGGCTGGCAGCAGGAAAGCTGTACAAGCTGGTACTTAAGACCCTGGCAAGTAAAAATTAAATTTGTACCTTCTCTGTTGATGAATTATTAGATGGTGTGGGAGAAGCCATGGAGATTTGATCCAGTAAGCTGCCCCAGTTATGCCTCACACCAGCCCTCATGGTATGTATTACTTGATCAGCCTCATAGTACATATCGAAGATTTTTTTTTAACAAATCTCATGCTCATTCACACCCTGTAATTAGAAATTTTTCCCTGCAGAGTTTTGATTTTCACTAATTCAAGGGTTTACTAACTCAAAATTTTTGACAGGATCTAATGATTAAAAAAAAAAAAATTTAAATCTCCAAAAGCCTTTAAAAGAGCAGAAGAAAAAGCAGAAAAGCTCAGAATATCAATCAGCTTTGTGTGTGCAATTAAACACTACTAACAATACAGTTGCTACTAAGTTGTTTCAAAATGAATTAATTTGTTACAACAGAAAAAAAAATTAAGATAAAGCATCATTAGAAATTATACATATTTGCTTGAAATTAGTAACACACATATTTCTAAAAACAAACAAAGCCCAGAAAGATCTAATTTAATGACCCTGAAATAAACACCTTTATATAGATACAGCATCAGGCAGCATCAAAACATACCTATGTTACACCTGCAACTCTTCTCTCAGACTGACTGCAGAAGTTCTTGATCTGTCTCTGGAAACTGTCAGCAAAAGCTGACGTTTCCTGAGGTAAAAAAACAAAATTAAAACTCTGTGAACTGGACTGAGACCAATCTCATTTCACAAAGGTATTCAGTGAACCAGTGGAATGCCAAAAAAGCTCTGATCACTAATCATGGTGACATTATTTACACTGGTTATTTCATGGTGATAGATTATATGTCCCATTACCATTCTCTTGAGCTGTACAAGTTCCCAAAATAAATAAATTGTAAAGTAACTAAGTCTTTTTCCAAATAACGCCAAGGTCTGGCTGCAGCTGTACTTGTTTTACTTGCAGGACACTGAGAAAATCAAGACTAATCAGAGTAGAGAGATTAACTCCTTCTGTGGAATTAGATTCACCTGTGCTCTGAACTCTTGCAAAAGGAAATAAAAGCCATGAATATTGGTTAAGTGGGATCATTAAAAATAAATAAAACAAAATGTGGTGAGTTTTTGCACCTGTTGTTTTCACTTCCAAGGACCTTACCCACACAAAAATGTAGCCTCTAAGCAATACAGGCTTACCACAAGGCTATCACACATTCACAGAACGGCTAATATTGGAAGGGACCTCTGGAGATCATCTGGCCCAACCCCCTGCTCAAGCTGGCCCACCAAGATTAGGGTGCCCAGGACCATGTTCCCACTGCTTTTCAGTATCTCCAGAGGTGGGTATTTCACAGTCTCCCTGGGAAACATGCAATCCATGCAGTTTTCTTTCAAAAACTCAATTTTTCTCATTCTTAGTATAATTTTTCCCTAAACTTTCTTCTAGGACCTTAGTTAATACCCACTGATAAACTGTCCCATCTTTATTGATTTGGACAGTACAAATATCTTCAATTTAATCTCTTAAAAAAACCCTATGACTTGTTAACAAATTAACTGTGTCAACTGTGAAATGCTTCCTTCACATTCAAAAAAAAATCCGTCTCATTTTCAAAAGGTCATTTATAAAAAGTTTCTAGTTCACAGGGCTCAAAAATAGTGCAGAAAAAGAGAATCTGTCTAAACCTGTAAACTGCAAAATAAAGCATTATTACACTTCCTTATGATGAAGTAACTGAAAATTAGCAGTTTAGCATTATTTATATTTACAATAGATCTTATGCTACAATGCAAAAGGCACCAATTTTAGCCTAATCTTCTACACGTGCAGAATTAGTATCTTCCAAAGACTTACAGGGAATAGACAGAAACAATGAAAAGAAGCCATTCTTACCTCTTCTATGGAAAAGAAACTTCTACAGAAAAAAACCAAAGCTTTTCCCAACTAAGAAACAAGACTATACACTAAACATTCAAAGATGATTGTGATGTCTTGGCAGAAAACATTATTTAGGGTATTGCAACAAGTCAATAGTGCCTATTATCAATCATGGTTAAAACCTCCTCATTAACAACTAGATTTTTACAAAAATACATTAAGTATCTCTCTTTTTGTACAATATGTACTATTTGAAATGTACTAACCTGACTGAGAATGGCTTCAGACACACAACAAATAAAAACAACCTCACCACTTGAGCTTGCAAGAGGAGGCGATGAGAAGGGAAGTGGCCCAATTCACACACGCCTCTTCATAGCAAGGGAATGTGCAGTTTTGCTTCCAGGTGATGGCAGTATGGGTTTATCAAGGTATTGCTTACCTTCTATCAGGTAAAAGTCATGGGAATGAGCGTTCCCAAGTGAAGAGGAAAGATGAATTCACTCACCTCCTGAATCCTGTGTTTCAAGGATATCTTAAGGAACTACAGTCCCTAAGTTTGAAATATGTAGATTAGACGTGAAATTATTTGTCAAAGCCTTCACTACATTTAAAGACAACAAATAATCATTATTGATGACATGGAATTTTACTAGAACTTATCCCTGAAATTAGGCAAGGAAAAGAGATGGTTGCCTCCTCTGGGAAATCATAAACACAGACAGATGTTATTTCCTATTTTAAACTACTTTGAGATTCCCATAGCATTAACATTCCAAATAATCAATTTCAAGTGTGTATCTCTACTCCAAAATCAAATAAGAAAATAGACATTTTACCTCCATGAAATTAAAATTCATGATGAAAGAACTACACTTTGTAGCCATTATCTCTGTCATATCAATACGTTTACAGCCTCATCTGCAATCAAATAAGCCATCAGTCAATACCATCCACACCTTTGAATATATACCTAATATTAATGGTCCCTAATTGCTCCAGAGACAACAGCAGGACTGGAAGGTCTGATGATAAATTTCATCATGTTAAAGTAATTTCCCTTCTATATATTCCTTTCCCTATCTACTGTTGCCCTGCTCATGAGGCAACATTATTTGTGAACCTAAACCACATTTTTTCATAATGTCTGAAATGCAAATGATCTTCAGTGCCTAATGACTGTTTTTTGAATCAGATCTTGCAAGGGAAAAAAGGGAATTAATTCAAAATACTTTCCAAGTGTAATCTCCAGTAATGTAGGTGAAATCAAGAATCCATGAAGTCATTTGCCTCATTTCCATACTAAATCCTGCTTCGACTGTCCTGTTTCCAAAATACCTCACCTAGCCCACCACCAGATCAAATGGTACAGATTCTATTCCCACTCTTTCCTTCTCTTTGTTCTGGTGCCTTTCTTTTGTAAACCCAGTCCTAGATTCTTTCCCCTATATCCATCTCCTAATCTTATCAGATTTTGTACCCACTTTTCTCCTTTCCTTTTCCCATGTCATTTAGGACACAGACTTCATGTGCCACATATTCAGTTCTAAGTTTGCCTCAGCAGACACCATATGTTTCCAACATACTAGTCCATGGGATTCTGCTCTGATGTTCCATAGAATGGCAAAGGTTAATAATGCTAAGTGACAAGTAAGTCTAGTTACCTAGGAAGAACTGAAACATTTTCATTGGAAATGCAAAAAGTGGTATTACTTAAAGTTTTAAAACTTGTCCAACTTTGGGTCTATGAAGCAGATAATAAGGATGGATTTGATAAAATCCCCTTCTCTGAATAATTTCACCTTCCTGCTTCAAAGTAGGACAGTAAGACTATTTAAAGTAAAATAGTATGTATAAATAAGGAAAATACTGTTTTCTCTACTTGAGGTTTCTGAAAAATGCATTTTGCCTGAAAAATCTCCAAATATTCAACCTGATGCAGACTTTTTACATTAGGAATTCCAACCATTAGGCCTTACGCTCAATAGTGTCATAAGCCACTTAAAATCATAAATTCTATTGAGAAATACTGAACAAACCTAACAGACATTTCATCAGTTCTACTTATAGTAATTGAGTGCAAAATTCTACAATGTATTAGAGTATAAACTGTTTGACTTAAATCACAGAAGTCCCTAGATTGCTCTATTACAATATTAATTGTTAAAGATGACAAAAGGAACCTTCTGTCAAAAATACTAAAAATCAAGTCGAGATTTAAAAGTATTTGGCACAAGAACTGCAATTATTTTAACAAAGCAGCGCATACTTATGCCATACATTATTTCAGTTAACTAATTTGCTGGTTTTAATGATAGTGAAAATTACATAAAGGGTTTCTTTTTTTTTTAATGTGGTATTTCAAAACTTGGAGTTTATATCGAAATAATGTATAATTTTTCTTTAAAAAAAAAACGGTTGCAGAATGCACTATTACACCTTTGTTTTTAGATACGGCTTCAAATTTATGCATGTGTATATATATGCATATACGTATGTGTGTGTGTACATACATATATATATATATTAAAAAAATATATATATATAGATGTAAGTGTGTATCTAGGAAAGTAGTTTACTACAGTCAGAATACTCAGCATAGAGCTAGCCACTACAAAAGACTGTCAAGAAAGCTGAGTTCTTTCCCTTCCACAGGCAGCTCACTTCTGGCAGAAAGCAGCAGATATTCCCCTTATTTGTAACTCTGAAATTTTCTGAAACAGGGTCCTGAGCTTCCTTCTGAAAACAAAGCAGCATCGATTCTTTCAAAACACGTTTGACAGAGTTGCTGTTTTACCCGGTCGCTCACTGCTTACAAGGCACACATGAGATAACAGAAAGCACAGGTTCAAAACACCTTCAGAAAAGGGGCGTCTGTTTGCATGCCCACTTGATCTCCACTTTCAGAAGACTGACACAGCCAGCTCATGATAACAGACTCTGCGCTCATCTCATGCTCCCTCAGCACACCTCCCATGCACCACAAGAAATCCCAAGATTCCCCCTGGATCACAGTGAGCACGTAGGAATTGCCATTGCTCCATGATTAGGTTATTCATTTGGGAGGATGGAGGACTGAGTTCAAGACCCTGCTATTATGAATGCTTAATTTAAAATACTGGAATGTTCATTGTTGTGGAATCTGAAAGGCTGCTTTCCCATCCCAAAGGGCTGCCTTAATCCCTAGGTTACAGAGTTCTTCTCTCTGGCTTAAAAGACATTTAAGTACTTAATTCTAAATAGAACAGCTCCATCATGAAAGTCTCTGAAATGACTAGTCAATTGTTTAACATGAAAACCTGAATGTAAAACCCTTGGAAAAGGGAAGAAGTGTGACTCCAGTCTCTCAAATATTTCAGCAAAGTATTTTAAGCAAAACCATTTTACACCATCTTTTCCAGAAGCTCATCAGCGCATTTTAGGACATCATCTAATGCATTTTCCATGCATATCACCATGGAAAAAGAGACAATGAGCATCCATGCTGCATATTCACTGTTTTCACAAATAAAGCCACTGGTGCAAAGGTTCCTTGCAGCTCAACTCATGGGTCACATTTTGTAAGCCATGAAAATGCTGAGGAGCAGCAAATTATCAGCTTATACGGGTATGGAATTTGAAACTAAAAATCCAAAGGAGTTTTCTTCTCAGTACTTGACAGGTGAGGTATGAATACATTGACATTTAAATGCTTGATTTAGATGCCTGCAGGGACATTTAGGCACCAGCATCCCTCTTGCAAATTTGTCTCTTAAACACTTTAAGATTTACAGACAAACAATACTTGTAATAATGAATTTGAAGAGTTTAATAATAATGTCATCAACTAATCTGCTTAAATTATCTCAGTTCCTTCAGCTAACCTGAATGAAAATGTTGCTTTTAATTCTCAATCACAGGATCATGGAATGTTAAGGTATTGGAATGTACCTTAAAGATCAACTAGTTGCAAGCCCCCTGCCATGGGCAGGGACACCTCCCACTAGACCGGGTTCCTCAAAGCCCCTTCCAACCCGCCCTTGAACACTCCCTGGGCTGGGGCATCCACAACCTCCCTGGGCAACCTGTTCCAGTGCCTTACTCATTCTCACAGTAAATAATTTTTTCCTAATTTCTAACCTAAGCTTTCCCTCTTTCAATTTGTACCCATTACTGCTTGTCCTACCACTACAGCTCCTGACGAAGAGGCCCTCTCTGGCTTCCTTCAGATACTGGAAGGTTGCTATGTCTCCACTCAACTTTCTCTTCTCCAGGCTGAGCAGCCCCAACTCTCTCAGCCTGTCTTCTTAGTGAAGGTAGTCCAGTCCTCTTATCAGCTTTGTGCCCCTCCTCTGCACTTGTTCCAACAGCTCCATGTTCTTCTTATATTGAGGACCTCAGAACTGGACACAGCACTCCAGGTGGGGTCTCACAAGGGCAGAGCAGAGGGGCAGAATCCTCTCCTTCAACTTGTTGATCACACTGCTTTGGATGCAGCCCAGGATATAATTGGCTATAAGGGCAACGAAAACACAAAATGCTTAACTTAAAAATCTGGTAAAGATCGCTAAGAGCCACAAAGGCTCCTGCTACATCATTCAGAAATTCACAGTACTTGAAATAAAGGGAGAAAATAATTTACTAAGCCTATCATGTCTTATAGTGCTTGTGTAAAATAAACATTAAAAAAATTTTACAAAGTACAAGCAATTGCTTTTTTTGTCACAGGTAAGATTTACTTTAATAGCAGCGTGGGGTTATATAACACATAATGTAATAGCACGCTATAAGCACGCATGCTTTTTATGTAGAAAACAAAAAAAAGAGAAACCCAACCCCCAAAGAAACAAAGTTCAAAGAAGAAAAAGAATCCTACAGAAGTCACCATGCAAGATGTTCTGACAGAGTTCAGAACAATGTCTGCTTGGGTGACTGGGCAAACTTCAAAGGTACTGATCCAGCAGCTTCTAGTGCCTACTGCTAATGCTCTGCATGCAAATTTGTAATAAAATTGCTTTATTAATGATCTCCGTTCTATTTTTCATAGATTTTTAGGAACAAACAGGCTCACACTGCATTAAAGTACTCCACTTTTCAGCCCGATATGCATGGGTGGGTGGGTTTTAGGAGTAAAAATGTAACTATCAATGTCTTGTCTCTACAAGAGCACTGTAGTAGTCACAAGCTGGCATTCAGAGCCACTCTGCTTCCCTAACAACAAACAAACAGCACTCACCTATAACATTTCCTAGTTTAAGAAATCTTAAGCTGATGGGAAATTAAAAGAGTACGGTTTAACTAGTAAATTATTCTACTATTTCTCATATTACAATTAAAGACTAAATTCAGGAAATCTTTCGTTTGGATGTCAAGCATGAAACTCCAACTCCTTAGCAAAAAATAATCAAATAATTCTGGTGATGGGAATGTTCTTCATAAATTTGTGAGGCAGTTGACTGTTGAAAGCATTAAGAATAAGCTCTTTCTTGATGTATTTCACTATTTCACTTCTGTAGCATTTCATATCATTAAATACCCACTTCTTTGCGTTTCTTCACTGAGAATATATGTAACATTCTCACTGCTGTAAGCATTTTCACAAGATATGTGGCAGTAAACAGCTTAACTGTTCCTCTATTCATGTCCATGATTCATGTGACTTTTGGAGAACAGAGATATCACTAAAAGGTTTGAAAAATCCTATACATCCTTCTTATAATGGATTTTATGTGAATCTTTGATTTGCATTATATGGTACATGTTTTAAGCATGCAGGCTGGGACTTACGAAAGTAAAAACAAATCACAAGGTGTAGGGATTTCAGCATAAGAACCTTACTCCCAGTATTGGGCACTCACATCAGGTCACTGAACAAGCACCAGTGTCTTTGGAAGTCATCACACTGACAAATAAATGGCAATTAGGATTGCTGTGTGAGGCAACTATTAATAAACTATTAAAACAAAAAAAAAATTTGATATATAATTAATTTCTTATATAATTGTTTACCACTTATTCATTATTCATATTTTTAAAGTAAATAACTATAAAGGGAAAATAATCACATATGGTGCAGAAGATAAATCTTTTATATAGATTTAAGCACTGTCATCTTACAGAAAGCAGAGAACTTGCATGAAATTATTAAAAGGAATAATTAAAAGTATGACACAATTTAAAGAAATTGGACAGGACACTAAAAGGCATTTCATAACACTTAGGTTAATTAAATTGTAATATAATTTTCCAAAGGAAGTGATTATATTTTATTAAAACACCAAGAGAGTCAAGGAAGAAAAATATGGTATGTGTGTATGCCTACAAAGTAGTATTCCTCTGCTTGGGCTTCTAGGCTACATCTATACAGCTTTTGGGGAGAAATAGCAACTAACTGCCCAGAACTCATAGAACTGAGCTTTTCCAGGTCTT
This sequence comes from Falcunculus frontatus, assembly GCA_013398115.1. NCBI lineage: Eukaryota > Metazoa > Chordata > Aves > Passeriformes > Falcunculus > Falcunculus frontatus. The sequence goes on from VZRV01002226.1 coordinate 3,676,422, forward strand.
CTACTAGCTCACAGCTAGTCCATGGGACCAGTCTAGAGCTACTCCAGAATGAACCCCCTGGAGCACAGTACACGAGGCCCTGGGTGCACAGAAAGATCTATTGTGCTATCAACACTGTTTGTTGATATAAGCTTAGCCATCGATGGCCATCCATAAAGGCCAAAACTAAAACACGGCATTCATGAGCTTGCATTCAGTGCTCTGCAAACACAGCCAAAGAGTTTTCAGTTATTCTCAGCAGCAAAGTCATTTGCATCAGCATAAACAATGGACAGAGTCAGCTCACATCGATCTGCAAAAGGTTACTGTGGTTTCTTTCAGCAGAGTTTGAGCTGTTGGCTCTAAAGGCTGCCGTAGCTGCAGAAGTCAGCCAGCTGCCGTGGGCTTTCCCAGTTATGCTGCCTCATGCCCAGACAGCCTTCCCTAGCTGTGATGCTGTGACACGACCTGGCACATCAAAGAGACAGTGAGCCTAAAGCAGACAGCCTCAAAGCAGTTCAGTCACTCCAGCACAGTGCTCAAGACTGACTGGTAAGCTCAGTCAGCCTCCACAGTTCTATGTTATCCACTTTATGGAAATCTTCAGGGATGTCTGTGAACACATTCACGCTGCAAAACAGTATTATAGCACCTGAAATAAGAAGCTTACTTAAGTTTTAAACTCAGCATTCATAACAATAAACTTTACCAGAGTATAAAGAACTGAATACCCTATCCTTCACACTACTTTACTGTATTCACATCTATTTCAAAGCAGTTTGGAGGGAATCCAAAGAGCTACCAGATGCTGTTTGCTGTTCCCCGAAGAGAACCACAGATTATATCATAATAACAGACTGCAAATTAGAATTAAAAGTGATACATCATAAATCTCTTTCTTTGGTTCCACTCTGTGCTTTGAGGCTTCTAAATATGATTTTTGTATTTTTTTAATAAGTGCTTATATTTTCTTTTGTTTTCTACAGCTGGTTTCTTTGGCTACCATTCATGCTGCCCAAATTGCAAACAGATATTCTTCCATGTATTGGCCTGTGCAGCACTGCTTCCTGAGAGCATATTTTAATTTAGATTTCCAATACTGGCACAGAGAATTGTGCAAGGCTTCTTGCATTCATATTAGTGGAAGGTGCCAATAAGCACTCCTGGGATGTGACATTAGACACATGCAGGCCTAGCACAAGTCAAAATGAAGATAATTAATCTCAGTCCCACCCCAAAAGAGACAATGAACATTTCCATCTGATCTACAGACAATCATGTTTTGAGTAGGAGAAATGTCTGTATCCTGACTGTAACCAGAGAAAATCCTAGACAGTGTGACATCCATCCTTAGATCTACTAATGCCACAAGGTAGCACTTGGTGATACTTTACTGGAAATATTTTTCCATTCATCGTATATTTTCTCATCAGTGGGGATTCAAAAACTTACACATATTTTATATTTACTCATCAGTGGAGAAATATACTAGAACTTTGCAAATTTCTGTCTACTTGCAGTTTTTCCCAAATGACACAGAAGACCAGACTCTTTGAGTGCTGACATGAGCCTTTCTAAATTATTCACATGACCTAAACTACTCTTTTCCCTCAATATATATTTCTCCTTGCTATGTTTCCTAGGTAAATATACAGAAGCGATGAAATCATATCCAAAACCACGCTATTCACCAAAAGCATCAGACAGCACATCTGAAGAAGATACATTCAAAAAGCATCCAGAATAACCTTTGAAGCTAGTGGGTCATTTTGCCTCTCCTCTGAAATAAGAGAAATAATGTTCCTCATGGTTAAAGGACAATTTCTTATTTAAGAAGAGGAGATCTCTTTTGCTGTTTAAATTGTGACCCACTGCTCACCTCAAAGCATGACACCGGTAGTCAATGCCATTTATCGTTTTTGGACTTTCTCAGTATCTCTGTTCACAGAAGAAAAGGCACATAATTAGCAAATAGCACAACTTCTGCACCTCACACATCAGGAGGGCTGTGATGTTGCACTCCTACCATTATTTCACATACCAACCTCTGTAAGGCTGATGTGATAATAACACACTTTCAATTCACCAGCAGTAATAGGAGCACTGAATTCTTTGTACAGCAAAATCACAAATGAAACAAAGGAAAACTATGAATGTATTAAGATTAGCGAAGACTCAGATTTAACTTAAATGTCATGATTTTTTTTTTCTAAATGTTAATACTGGAAGACAATACTTAATAATAGCTGTTCTGCCACCCACAGAGTAAATGCAGATAAATTGGACAAGTACTGAACTTTTAATAAACCACCCCATTAAGTACTCAGGAACTCTTGTGTATTTATGTTACAGCTTTCTTTCCACTTTCTTTGCATCAGAGAACACATGGAAGACTTGCATTTAAATTTATCAGCTAAATGCAAATCTGACAAAAAAATTAAAATTAAGAGTAAAGCATAAAAATTCTTTGCCATCACCAGTGCCATAATCCATTCCCCTTCCTGCAACTGCTAATGCTGAACCATGTCTCTTCTTGCTTTCTCTCCTCCTCCCTGGCCTTTAAAATTAAATTTCTAATTTTGAATCAGTTCAAGATGACAGTTTGAAAATTGCCTCCTTTTGTCATTCTATTTTATTACTACTTTTCTACCATTTTCTACTGCATTATACCCTATCCCCTATATTATGTCTTCACTATCTTCTGTATAAAAATTATTTGGTCTTCGTATTCAAAGTTTTCTATGACATCAAATCGGGCTTCACTCCAGTGGCCAGTTAACTCCTGCTATGAAATCTCCCTAAAAGCTTACTTTTAGATCTAGTGTTTCAGGATACCTTTATATCTTGCTTTGGGGAGACAGGATTGTGGGGGTTTGGGTGGTTTTTTTCAGGGGAGTGGCAGTGGTGTGGCTCTTCCATGTTATTATTGTAGTTTTACACTTCATCATCAAATGCTGCATTAAAGCAAATATGCCCATTCACCACAAATATTTCCAGCATACTCATTAAAAAACAAACAAACAAAACAAACCCCACAAAAAAAACCCCTCAAACCCCCACATTAGAATCAAGAGATTTGAAAGTTATTTAGTTTGTCAGTTAAAGTGAAACACACAGATTTCTCACAAATTCATTAACCTGTCATTTTCAAACTATTGGAATGTGTTTCTTCCAAAATGCTGTTTTATGAGTTGAACAAATGGTTCATAAGTAGTTAAATGTGCCTTTTGCACAAGTGGATCACACATTTTTGGAAAACAATGAGCCAGATCTGAGGTTAAGACAGAGGACTAATATTATTGGAATACTGACACAGAAAGGGATTAGGGATAGGATGACAAACTTGCTCTTTATAAAAATAAATGCGAGATGATATTTGCTAATTGAAATTTCTATAGTATGCTAGAAAAATCACAGTACAAATCCTTTTGCTTTATCACAAATGCAATAATATTGTGACAGGAAAAGTCTATGACAGATTTCTAGCAAAAATAACCCATTAGCTCCTTATGGTTGCTTACTTTTTTCAGCATTTTCCTTCAAATATGTTAGTAGGACTGCCAGTTGTCATGACATATTACTTATGAGGCATATGTCTTTTGTTAAGCACTGTTCTTTTTATTGATTTTTTGACAGGTTTTACTTACTGCTAGATAATATACTAGAACATTTTACTGGCATTGGTCATGTTAGAACTGTAAATTAAAGCATTGTGATAAGGGACTGGAGCTCATTAACTCAAATTTTAACAGTTAGACAACAGAAAAGTTGTGGTATTTGATTTATTAGGAAAATAAAACTTTCTGTATTACAAAACATAGCTGACTATTTGAGGCAAAACATGTCAAAATAATAATGTCAAAATGATTCATCTGCATCAAGAAGAGTATCTTCTTGTAAAACAATGTAGGATGGCACCAATGATATCATTATTAGACAATTTTTTGTTTCATTGCTCCCAATACTTCCATTTTAAGTGCATTTACTTAACAGGACACTAAGAACTTATATTAACCTAGAGATATAAAAGGGGGAAATTTTACTTAATCTTTTCTGCTTTATTTAATTATCTACACTACAAGCAGAGTGATATATACCCAGGCGGAGGACTGTGTTAGCTGCTAACTTGCAGCTGTATGCAATTATCTTGTGCTGTCTGAAAGTAGTTCAGTAAGCTTCAGGATCTCTGCTTTTTTGCATTTACACAAACCTAAACAAATATTATTCAAGAAGCACCTCATTTTTCAGAGAGTGAACAGGACATGCTATTAACACATTAAGTATCTGTTAGAAATTTCTAGATCAAATCAACCTGCCAGTGGAGGTTTTATCTAATTACTTCACTGATACATGAGTGGTAGCATATGAGTATGAAGAGCAATAGCGGTGAATACATACAAATTAATATACAAGGTTTAATAAAGACAGTATAATTCATGTAGAAATCTGTAAAATCATGACCAATCATCACCAATGATTCAGGCCAGCTCAATTCAAGGCAGAACAGGTGAGCCTAACTAGTCTGGTAGTCATACATTCCGACTGCAGTACAGTGATACCCACAAGAGTCAGGAAAAGCTAGGTGGTATTTTAAATTTTTTCATAAAGCTACCCCATTCTCACCCACTGAAAAAAACTCCAAACAAACCACAAAATAAAAAAGGTAGACTCTCTAGTATTGTATTAATATTCCATTTACTTTTTCCTTTTTTTTTTCCTTTTTTTTATTTAATCTTTTTGAGTCTGGTGGATACAATTAGGCCAGAATTAATTAGATGGAAGAACTGAAGGGATAATAAATCTCTTCACAGTTCTAACGCCATTAGTCCAATTCAGGAAACAGTCTAAGCAGAAGGTTGAGCTAGCTCTAATTCAATCAAATTCAATTTAGGAGGTCCTACAAGACCATAAACTGGCTCAATCTCAAGACATTTGTTCTGGCTTTTGGAAGCTCAGTACTGCTTAAAAGCCTGGAAACTGAGCTCACCTCAGAGGTTTTTCTGATGAGCTCATTCACTTGTATGTATATGTTGTATGTATATGAACTTGCATATGTTCAGCAAACAATCACCTACCAAGCAGAAAATGACCTGTAATTATTACACCAATTTAAAGACTTTCTGAAAACATTTAATTTCAGTTAATGCAACCATCATGCAATTTCAAGGCAAATCAACAAAATCCCCACACCAACACTACGGCTTCTGCTAGTTACAAGGCAACAGCTGTGGAACTCCCAAGACGAGTTCTCCTACTGCAGCTTGGCAGTTGCTATTTATGGGGTCTCAGGAAAGAGACTCACCTTCAGGAAGGTAATATTTATGACTGTGCTGCTGCCTCTGCATCTCCTGCAGAGACTACCTTGAAAGACAGTTCAGGGAGGGGATGGCATGGCTCTCATGCTTTGTAAGATAATCTTGGCAACACCCTGGAATTTGTAGGTTGATGAGTTCTTTTAAACAGCCTCTTTCAATCTGCTTCTGGTCTTCCTCCATGTGTTCCGTCTAACACCTATTGTGAAGTTCTCCTGATGTGAGGCCTTTTTTCACACCTTATATTCTGGTAAAAATTATTGTAAGCATTTATTTTCCTGCTCCTCAACAGGAAGTCTAGAGTTACAGAAATAAGAGACCAAAGTGAGCCATTTCACCTAAAATGACAGACTTTCCCAAACTGGCATAACTAGGTCAACTTTTCATACACATTCTGATTTCCTGTTTTGAGACCTACCTTGGCATGATGATAAATAATTAGTAGTTATTAACCAAGCTCCTGGCTTATTCAAAGGAGAGCAATAAACTTCTCCAGAGGACAATTCAGCACCTTAAATTAGGCTTTTGCTAAAGAATTGCTCTCTGGAGAAGCCATGTTCTCTCATACACTTTGATGAGATCCTAGGGAGATTAGTGAGGTAATTTAGCCTGCTAAATTAGATAGTAACAGTCATGCCATATTGATACCTTCTCCTAAGCCTGAATATAGTGCAACCCCACTTACATATTTCAAATGTGAGTAGGTTGTGTTGCTCATCTGCATTTAAACTGTTCTCCAAGGCAAATAAAATTGTACACACATTACCTTTACATGGACATCTTGTTAAACATAATGATTATCATTAGTATCTCCTACAATATTGGTACTTTTAAAATGGCTCATAGCTCCATAGTAATCTAATAGATCATGTTTGATGACATAGTCAATGATTCAAATTTTCTTAGACTGAAAAAAAAGATAAAAGACCTGAATAAATGTTCTTATTTAATACTCATTCAACTGATTCACAGCTATAGAATTAAAGACAAGAAAGGCTCTTCTTCAAAAATTAAAAAATACAAGCTACCAGTTTCTTAAGAAAGAAATTTGATTTTTGATCAAAATATCTCAATCTAAAGATAACCCGTAATGTCATATAAGAACTTGAACCTCAAAAGGGGTAGAGGAAAGAAAAAAAAAATGAGAGAAGGAAACCACTTGATCAAAGGCACAAAAACAATTAGCAAAAAAGAGTTGGATAATTAGACCTAAAGTATTTTTTTATTTACTGCCTACAGCTTCTTGGTAAACTACAAATACATAATTAATTAAGAAAAAATATTTTTTATAATAACAGTTACTTCATAAGACATGTGACTCCATGTTTGCACTTTCCCTGCCCCAGACAAGAACACTGGCAATAAACAGAAGTCACTTTCTAAGGCCTCACTCTTGCAATGTCAAAAACCATGAGAGAAGCACAGGTGCAATTACCTCAGAAAATGAGTCTGCCTCTTTATCCTTGGCCATCTCTCTCCCTGCTGCAGCTGTATCATTATTCTAAAATGGTATGTCAGTTTTTCAATTTACATCCTGATCTTGGCCATAAAATGTTTCAAAGCCCATCTAAGGATGCATATGATTTATTGGCCTACTGTAATCTATGTCACATTAAATTAAGTAGTAATATAATTCATTACTTTTTTAAGACTAAATACTTCTTCATATATTATTCTATTGGAAATAACAGGAATAATTGAATCCTTGACATAAACTCTATAAGAAACATGAATATGGGGATTTTGCATCTCTTTCTTTACACTTAGCAAACTACAGAGAGAGACCTACTTTTGCAATTACTTCTGTGTTGTACAGTGTGCGACACATCATTTGTGACAGGACAAGGGTGAATAGCCTTAAACTAAAAGAAGGGAGATTCATATTAGATATTAAGAAGAAATTTCTCACTCAGATGGTAGTGGGATAACGAAACAAGTTCCAGAGAGGCGGGGGATGCCCCACCCCTGGAATTGATCAGGCTGGGTTGGATGGCGCCCCAGGCAATCTGATCTAATGGGTGGCATCCCTGACCATGGCAGGGGTTTAGAACTAGCTGATCTTTAAGGTTGCTTCAAACTCAAACCATTCTATGCCAACTCTATAATATAACCGTCCAAGGAGAGCTTTTACCTTGTCAAATTTTAAAAGAGAAAAAAAATTTAATAAAATGGTCAGTTAGAGATCAATTACGCATTGAAATGGCACTATAACAACATAATGCTTTATTTTATTCAGAAGATAAACTAAATATTCTGGATTTTTTCAGCAGTTTACCTTTTCCTCCTCAAGTTCAGGTTGCAATATCACAACTGTCAATTAATGATCCAAGAAAAAGTATCGAATACGACAAAAACACAGAAATTGGGTCCTCTGCATACCACCTCAAAGTGTTTCACAATACAGTGAATCTGTTACTGGCATAATCTTACACCATTATTCAGTCCTGTATGCCGCAATCACTATTTTCCTATCTAGCTGACTTCAGCTGGCATATATTCAGTGGCTTAAGCAACTGTTGTAGAAACTATCCATTTGTATCAGTAAGGCTGAGAAAAAGATCAGGCACTGAATGTGTGTAGAATAGAATAGCACTTCCTGCCATGTCCAGTGATGACACTGTAGCTGCAGACATTAAATAGCCTTATGATTATGTTAATGGACTTCCATTTCCTCCTTAAGACAATAAACAACTCTATCTGTTTGTACTGTACTTACAATTGAAATATGTCACTGATCACTAGCATGAGAGCCCAAATGATATTCTTAAACAGACTCAAGAGCTCTCTTACACTGTACTGAAGAGTTGCTGGAGAACAAATAGAGTGACATGAAACAGGTGGCAACACTGCCAGACGTCTAACCCAGCTTCGATGCACAGTGCAGTTGAAGAAGAGAGCACACAGAAAGCAAAGCTGATTCAATGTCAAGTGTCAAAGCAGATTGAAAGTAGAAGATCTTACTTAAATGCTCAGCCCACAGAATCACTGCTGCTTGGAACACCTCTGTATGTGCTGTGCTGCTGACACCCTCACCCTAATTAGACTGGCTACTTCAGGATGCCAGCAGCTGTAGTCCTTCCTTTCCCCTCTACAGTAAGGGTTTCTATTAATAGGAAGGTTTACAAAGTCATTATAGAGATAAAACGTTTTGCAAATTCATACTCAGTACTCTACGTCCTAGTAAGACCCTAAGAAGTGCTTGTATAACCAAAACCATAGCCACAGAAATCAACAATCGCTACATTTATGGCAATATATATAGAGCCCTGATCACATGTCACACAACCAGAGGAAGAAGCAGGCCCTGAGTTTGAAAAACAGTACAAAAGAACATCTGAAAAACGCACAGGATTATTATAGACATGACAAAAAGCAAGACTATGTCTTAACCAGTGCTCTGTCAAATATGAAGAAGGTGGAGTAAGCAAGGGTAAGGTGAAATCAAAATTTTTTCAAGAATTAGGAAGAGAAAACACTTTAAAGCGGTTAACATGTTGACTAAAGACACAATATTACTGGATAAATATTACAATCATTTGAGTGAGACTTTATTGAGATACACTTAGAGAGGAAAAGCTCTATGGGACCACATATGAATCACAGAAAATACTGACTAGGGAATAGTACTGCAGGAAAATATGTGAGAAACATAATATAACGCAGTGAATGTGAACAGAGTTACAAAACTAGCACTATACGGTAGAGATTGTACATGGAGAGGCTGTACCGGCAGTTTTAGTAGGGCAATTAACTTTCTGATGTATTGATACAGATAAACACAGAGTACTGTAAATACGCTGCTAATCTGTACGGTTGCATTAGTGTGATAGCAAGAATTCAGAACAGTAAAGAGTAATTCTGTAATGAAAGAGTAATAAGCATGATCAAAATTAGAAAGAGTTAATATACACTAAAAAAAAAAAAACCTATTGAAAGAGTATAGTAATTTTTTATACCTACATAAGGAGAGCTAATGAAAACAATGAAAAGTAGTTACTGTCAGCACATGAAGAAATGGCCCTTGAGGTATGAAAAGAAAAACAAGCCTAAATAAATGAAAGCACATTTAGTGAGACTAATTGAGTTGTTTCGCTGAAAGAAAGGCAACTGGGTCACCATCTTGGAAAGTGTTCACAAAAGACCTGGAGAGAGGCAGAGCGGTAGTCTAATGAGTATTCTGTAGAAAGTCATAAATAATTTCAAAGCCATTGGAACTGAATCATTCAACAAGACCTTCCTTCCAACCCTATCATCCACAAATGCAAGTACTGAATTATGGAGGGTGCAACTATTAAGAAGAAAAGGGCTCTTCCAAGACACATGAAGTTGTCAGAAACACAGGGAAAAACAAAACAAAACATGGAAAAGAACAAAAACCAGTGTATTATGCAGGGTCAGTCCTGTTTCTATGGAGTACAACAGTAGGACAAAATGACACACAGTAACATTAATCATGTAGCTGTTTTCATTAATGTGAAATGAAGTAACAAGTTCTATCTAGAATTAAATGTAAATACCCATGTTGATTATTTAAATTGAATTATAGTAATTTTCACAGCCAAATGTCTGTGACTATTTAAAGCGAATGAGGCATTGGATAGGAGGTTAGCTGGACTCTTCATCTGGCCTTAATTAATTTTCTGACACTGGTCGTAGATTGACTAGGAATTTCAGGATCAGAGTTCAATCCAGGAGGCAGATGACTAAAGAAGAAAACATGTTTTTAAATATCTTTGAGGATCTGGTCCCTCCTCCAGCTCTTTTTGCTCCAACTTATGAATGAGGAAAATGCTGTCATGGACCCATAGTCACCATGACATCACCTCATGTTGACTAGTATATATGTTTTGGGGAAAGAGACACTATTTCATAGTTATAAACCTCGTCTTGCAGCTTTTTACATAATAGAGAGCTCAAATATCATATGGGATGTTCTACGCATCCTGTGCCACAATGCTTGTTTTCATGAAAAATAGAAATTCAAGAACTCTAAACCCATAAAAAAAGAAATTGTGAACTCTACCAAGAACTTTAAGATGTTTAAGAATGATAAAAAAGAATTTCAAGATCACTTACAAAATGAAAAAAAGCCCCACACATTTTCTTGTACTGGTCATACAGACAAAGAAATAGCAACACAAAAAGCCTGACTCTATGTAGCTTAATTAACTTCAAAACAAGGAATGGAAATACCCTTATAAAAACTGCTGAGGCATTCAATGCAATGTTCTATCTAGAGAATATTTAAGGTTTTTCTTAGTTACATTTACCAACAGTCACAAACTTACATTTAAAATCTGAAACAAATCAGTTTGCCAATCAAGACAAGTGGTTTTGGAGTGGATTTATAAGGGAGAAGTCCATGAAATTACTGCATTGACAGAGCATGAATCACAAAGAAACTGCATCTCTCAGGATGGTTATTACAGAATGTGCTGTCATTGCTATTTGAGTCTCACTTACCAAACTTACAGTGCAGTTACTACTACAGCAGTGGAAATAATATAACCTCCTTGGTTTTTGTTTGTTTGTTTAATTACTTTCACAGTCCAAACATTTTCTATAACATTAAGTCAGATCATAGAAAGATAATCACTTTTATAGATAACATGAAACTAAAGGTTTACATCACGTGCAGCCTCTGGAATTTCAGTCCTTTTCCAAAAGAGACAGCACTGCTCACAGTGTAACTGGCTGAGAGACTATAATTACCCCTGAAAACATCTTAGAAGCACAACTAGAAATTTAAGTAATTATGGCACAGATAATACTAGTAGTAATTTTCTTTTGTTTCTCAAGTACTGACTTAACTTTTCAACAGAAACTTTTCAAGCCACAATTAAAACTTCTTTGGCAAAGTCAATTTGATATATAGCAAAGAGCACTACAGAATTATCTGGCAAATATCATGTATACTAAAATAAGTATTTTTATGGTCCTTAAATATGAGAAGTTGAAAAGTAATATTTTAAAGTTGTCTTTGCAATGTCAAGTAGTAACATTAGAATCTGCTCTTTAAAAGTCCCATTTATATAGTTTTACCAATCTCATAATTGTAATCTAGGCTTTGTTACAGTTCCCAGTCATCTCTCAGAGCTCCTCCGCTAGTCACAAAATATCAGAAACTGCTTAATATTTTGAAAATCTTCCTACTTGGTGTACTAGAAATTCAATGCAAAGCAACAGCAAACAATTTTTAAAAAGTCCCCAAAATGTGATAATCATTCAGCTATGAGTCCTTGAAAAATAAAACAAGAACAAGAAAATAACAAGGACACTTCGTACAGAAAAAAAATGTGGTGTGAACAAAGATGATGTTCCAGGTGAAAATGGTATTGTTTCCTCTTGCATTTGGAATGAAGTCAACAGAGAGACATTTCTAGATTTCTATGCTTACCACAAGGTTCTATTCAAACGTGTGGAGTTAATTTATCACTTTTTTTTAAAATTTGTGCCAGAGTGTAATTGTGGCATGGCTCTTTTTCTTTATAGAGTGTCATTCATTTTGATACTCATTTATATGTATTGATTTTTTTTTTTTACTCCACTGAGTAATAAATTAATGTATTTTCCTAGTTTTCTAACCAAAATAGAATGTTTTCTATTTAGCCATTGAGATTTCAGTTGAATATAAACGTTCTCTTGGTTTTATAGTAAATTATTTGCATAAGGGTTTTATTAGTTTTGCTTTGTTTTTTAAATATTAGTCTAACATGATGTCAGCAACACTAAATCTAGGTACCAGTTTTCAAGGATTCATCAAAGAAAGGGAAGGACACCAAGGAATTTATCATGTTGTCAAGATCAGCATCTTTCAGTTCTGCACAAAACAAATAAAAATTAATGTCTCCTTAAATTTGCTGGGAGTCAGTTCCGTGTGTAACTGTGTCACGGTGTAAACCCAGCTCGCAACCGAGCTACTCACTCACTGCTCCCCTCAGTGGGACAGGGGAGAGAATCGAAGGGTAAAAGGGAGAAAACTCATGTGTTGAAATAAGAACAGTTTAATAGCTGAAAGAATGATAACAGTAATAGTACATGGTGATGATAGTAAATGATGGTGATGATGATGATGATGATAATAATAAAATCAAATGAAGAGGAAAAGAGTAGGAAAAAAAAAAAAGAGAGATAAATAAAACCCAAGACAGACACATGATATAAATGAAAGACAATTGTTCACTACCAACTGACCAGTGCAGGATATGCCATATGGTATGGACTCTCCCTTGGGCCAGCTGGGATCAGCTGTCTCAGCTGTGTCCCCTCCCAGCTCCTTGTGCACCCCCAGTCTCCTCACTGGCTGGATGGGGCACGGACCCGGAAAGGCCTTGATTCTGTGTAAGCCCTGCTCAGTAATAACTAAAACATCTCTGAAGTATCAACACTGTTTCTAGCACAAATCCAAAACATAGTCCCACGCTAGCTACTAAGAAGATAATTACCCCAGACGAAATCAGCACAATCTGGAAAATACACTTTTCCAAACTAAATAAATTTCTCTTCCTCTGTTTCCCTTTTACAACTGTTTAAACTGCATATACTATGACAAAAAATGATACCTCATTATCTATGGTTAAAAGGTAAAAAACGTCATAAAACAACTGACTGGGCAGTGACTGACGAAATATAAGAGAAATATTCAATACAGCTGAATTAATGCATTTCTTTGGAATATCTAAGCCATTCACATATAATTCATTCAGAAACCTGACATTTGAACAAATCCAGCAGATAACTGGATTCACTAGCCAGACATGAAAAAAGTAACAGTTTTATAAAAAAGCAATATTGCTGATCCTACAAATCAAAAAGTAATTATTTGCCTCTCTCTTCAATCACAGATATGGCAAAGAAATATAACTTACTGAAATAAACAAAAAATTGATTTATATTTTCTTTATATTTGAAATACCATTTCAGATGAATGCTTTTTGTCTTTGTGAATCACAGGCTTTGTTTGTTCTCTCATTAAGCTAAAAACAGATTCCAAAGTGAGGACAGAAAAATGTCTTTCCTTCTCTCCCACTTTACTCCAGCTCCTTTGCACAGAAGCATATAGAAGCTTCCCACAAGCATACTAAATTGTAAAGCATTTCAAAAGCACTACCAGAGCTGCCAGAACCGAGAGTATTATCACTTTAGAGGAATATTTACAAAAAGAAGATTCTATTGGCGCAGTAGAACAACAGTTAGAAGAAATAATAGCTCTGGTACAGTCTGTACTGTACATTGCCTTACTTGCCCCACTGCCTGTTTAAAAGTAAAGAAAGATGTGGAACAAATATTGGTTCTTTATTTCCAAAAATAAACTAAAGGTGCACAGAAATAAGAAAACAGAACAGAACAGAAAGAATAGCTTTTCCTCTGTGCAAGAGCTATTTTTTGAAAAAAGCCCTCTTCAGATTGCTGCAATCCCCATATATGACTTTTTTGAGGAGTGGATATCCCAATGCCAAATGGCTCCTTCTAATCATTACGTTATGTGAAATTTTCTAATTTGCCAAAACTAAAAGAGAAAAATGATTTTAATAATAACTTTAAAACAATAAAAAACACAAACTCAACTTCTTTCTCCTTCTTTTAAAAGATCATTTTTGAAGAGACTTGGATGAATACTAGAAATTTTAAATGGAGATTTTCTGCCTTCTTTTTCCAACATGATCAGAATTCAAAACAAAGATGAAAATTTGCTCTAAAGCTGCATGTCATATCTTTGGTTTTGGGCAAGTGAATGAAGGTACAGAGGGATATCAAAGATATGATTAATATATTTGCCTTAACTCCTAGCAGTGAATACAAGTTGAGAGCACTATTTCTCACATTCTATATTTTTAATATGCATGAATATTTTAGTCTTTGTAGTCTCAGATGTCAGTGACTCCACTCGACAATCGACAATCACTTAGTGAAAGTGAAAGTACTATATCTAACTGTCGGAAAGACGTGAAGTTGGGGTTGAGAGATGAATCGTTCTCCTTCTTTTCAAACTTCTAAATCTCATGGTCAAGCAAATAGCTCAGCTTTCAGACATGCTCAGGAAAAAGCAACAGAGTGAAGCATAAATTCCAGCTCTGTTAAAACTCAAAAAAAAGCATATAGATACGTAAATTTCTAAGCTATCACGCAAGTGAATAAAGTATATTCATTTCTGAACTCAAATCATCATATTATTTTAATATGTGCTTTTTTTCTGATCAGCAATTTTTCCTCTTGAAGCTTTAACCAGTCTGCTTACCTTTTCTCTTCTACTAAGAGAAATCATAGTTAGCAACTCCTTTGTACTAATTATACTATACTAATACTATATTAATACAATATAACCTAATTCAAAGTAATATATTGAATAACACGACTGCATAATTTAAAGTATTCCTACATTCATTTCAACCTTCTAGTATTTAAAATATTTAATGTCATAACATCGAGTCTGGAACGTTGTCAAAATGAGTTTCCAGTGATGTCACTAGCAGTGAAGCATGAAGCACTCCTAGGTATCTGGGTCTTAATTCTCTATTTCTGACTATAACTCTTCAGAAGAAAATTCAGTTGTGATTGATAATTTTCATTTACAAAATTGGAAAACAGAGCAAATGCTGCTCCAATTCAGGGTAAGGAAAAAGGATAAGGAGATTTCAGTTTTCAAATTCAATCAGGAATTAACTTTGAATGATCTTTTCTCCTGCTGGTAACAGAGATGGTACCTTACAGGTATGTACATTGGATACAGCTACATACACTGGTGAGCAGGATTCACAGAGGACCTGGCTACATTTAAGAACTTGAACAATTCCTTACCTTGGACCCACTAAACATCACCCCAAAAAAAGCAATGTTCGGGAGAAAACATGCAATGCAAGACCCCCCCTTTCGGCTTTAAAAGCAGGAAGAATGTCCTTGTTTTCAGCTCAAGAAAAACACACAGAGGTTAGAATACTATGGATTACATATTTTAAATGCAGTACTTCACTGCATGTAATGACTTGAGTATGTTGTAAAAAGCATGTAGCTTTAGAAATGAATAAAAGGGAATGCTCCTTAGCACTAATTATCTTCTAATTTTTAGAATGTAATTATAGCAAAAAAAGATTATAGTACTTATAATTACATATTTTTTTACACAGAACAAATTTAAACCCAATGCTGCTCCTAAAATTTCCCATTATTTTCATTAATCTTTTCATATTCATTTCACACTTACACTTATCACACTGAATTGCTTTCTAGCTGTGAGCAGTGTACACTTTAGACATCAGGGCTTTTTTTCTCTGTTGAGCTAGTAATTCAAAAACATCTAGCTAATTTTTCAATATTTTCACATGTGGTGCAGGCCAGGGAGCCTCCAATCAAAAATTCTGTAGATAATGAAGAATCTTACAAATGTTTAACCTGCACTTTGAATCTCTGGAGGAGTAGCTTTAAAATCACTCTGCAAAAAAGAAGCAACTTTGTGCATTATTATTTGCAGAGTAAAATTTCTGAAATGAAAAGCTGAAGTAAAAGCTTCCTGCTCTTACCGTCGGCAGAGTTTACAGACGTAGCTTATTGCTGCTGTGCATTAACTGTTTTCCAAGAGGTTGGTTAAAAAACAAGGGCTGATAAACCTGGCAGGGAAACAAGAGCCTCAGGAGAATCTTAGCAACATACCAAGGACTGACTGTCATATATGATGCTAATATGTAAAATACAGAGGATATCTCCATTTCCAGCTGAAAGCAGTGTGCTGTGCAGCACCTGGAGGGCAGGATCAGAGCTCTTCCTTCCAGCAGCAAAGAGGATGAAAGAAGATTATTTTGTATCATCCTAATTCTTTTGGATTTTGATTTTTACCTTCAATGTATTCAGAAATATGCTATTGGGAAAAACAGATGGGGTTGCAATTATTCGATGTAGAACTCTGTAATAGAATTCATTTGAGCACCATTTACCCAAGGCCATGTCTAGCTCGCCTGGGGCAGCCTGCCACCAAGGGTAGGATTGAGGAGGGTCCCAAGACCAGGGAGCAGTAAGGGTGTCAAGGAGTAAAAAGGGAAAACACTGCCAGTATGATCAGGGAGACTCCTGGGAGTACTCCTGCAAGTACTCCTGGGACTGGAACTCAGACAAGGCTGGGAGACCAAAACCCCAGATTTCAGTCTGCCAGTAAACTGGTATTTATTTCCACTGAATATCCCACAGCACTCACCACTGATGACTAAACAGGCTTTAAACACATGATAACATAATATAGTGGTTTAGTTTACAAGCCTTGAAGTACAAAAAAAATCCCAAACATAACACAAAACAAAACAAACAAATAAACGGGAAAAAGGATAAACATCATCTGTTAGTATTCTGTTTCTCTCTCCATCCAATCTACTACATTTTAAATTAGTATGACATGTGACTTTTTAAAATCAAAACAGAATTCATAGCAGGGAGTGCACAATTGAGAGACAAGGAATTCTGTCTAGAATCACTCCCAGTGCCAATGGGACAATTTCGTCATAAGCTCTCTTCTTAAGAAAAAAACTCTGGGCTAGACTCCATCCCTCTATTCAAACAAATACTTCAGTTGCTGCATTTTTTTCTGTTCATTTATTTTGAAATATTATATGCAGCATGTAGTTTTAGAGTTTCAGATAAAATAATTCTGTCCTGTTCCTCAGAGCTTTATGCTTGAGAAAGGCCGAACTGTTTGACAGGCTTCATAAATTTGTGTCTTTGAAACAACCAAGTGTTTTACATACAGCTACTCTACTAATGTTAGATTACTGTTTGCTTTTATATGCAATTATACTACTACTGCACCCCACACACACACGGAAAACTCAGCCCAGGCACCAATAAATAATATTTCTGTAGGCAGATCTAAAAGACACTTAAGGTGCATATCAGCTGTCAGCAGTAATGTGCTGTCACAATTCTCCTGCTCTTTTCCACGCTATGTTCTCTCCAAATGCCTCTTCTAAACCTAATTGAATGTGTCCTGATTTAATTTAATCTGGGTTGCCCTCTATCAGTAACTCTACTGCCCTGCTCAGACTCTCTATTGATCTAAAGGCCTAGATACACAACTGATTTCACACCAGAAGATAACTTGCAATGCTGGTTTGAGAGCATGTGTTCCAGTCCTGACTAAAGTGTTCGTGAGATGGTAGTGGAAGGTTTTCTACAGATCTGGACTTCTCCAAATCTTTTGCAGTTTGGAAAAAATTGACGTGAGGACTGATAAGGAACAAAGTCTTTCACACACGCAAACTGGATGTGTCTAACCCTGAATGCCTTCTCCATGTAGATAAACAGAGGTGCTAGACACCTGCGAATGGAGATACTTCAGAGCTAAAGTTAGCCACGCAGTTTTCCATCCCATGTAGAGATGAAGTGAACCACTTAACTAATAAAATTAAATCCAACTGTTCAAAATGTTTTTATTTCCTGAAAATATACTATTAATGCTTAGAACTTCCTTTACCAAGGAATTTAAAAATTATTGTAAAATATAATTTCATTTTTGGTTATAAAAGCATCGGGCTACAATCTACAAATGAGCAAAAAATCGATCAATTTATTCTTATGAAAACAACATACAGAATTTTTTTATGTAACTCATTAAACAATTCATTCAAAGGTTGCTTTCCTTTAGAGATTTGGAATTTCTTTTCCAGGTTATGGAATAAAAAAAAAAACTAAATAAAATTCTACTAATACATCTTTTTGACACATTTGTTATTCACCCAGTGGTACGCACCTTCCTTTTGTTTATATAATAAATGTATACTCTATCTCAATTTTAATTTTAATGAATGTTTTAAGCCACCATAACTGTTTAATGTATTTCTATATATATATTCATTGCGAGAGAAGACCACAGACATGTCCTGTTTAAACAGAAAAATTCAAATTAATCAAAAGCAACGTCCAAAACCTAAAAGATCCAAGCTAGGTTCAAGTGCAGCTGTCTCAGTGAACTTTTTTTTACCAGAAAATCAGTAGAGAGCTTCAGGGAACTCAGCAACTGAGGAACAGCAGCTGATGGGTCAGTCAATTAAACAATGACAGTGAGTAGCAGAGGAGGACAGCAGGCACCCTTGCCATGCTTAAGCTCAGTGTAACGATGTTGTGAAACACTGTCCCTAGTAAGGGTTTTACAATCACACAAAACTTGTGAGTCATCTTCCACTCCCAAATTCCCTGAGTATACTTTCTATTGGAACTGTTAGAACAATGGACTGTCTTCTGCCACTTTGGAAAAACAACAGCCCTTGACAAAGACTGAGAGACCAAAACACTGGAGATGAGTTTGGTATGCACATTAGTAAAGTCCTGACATTTAATGGCATATGTGATGAGGCAAAGAGAATATTAAAGTATTGACCTTTCAGTTTAATTCTTCAGCATAATGACAGGATCTGGGCTTTATGATAAATTTCTAAATTATACTTCTACTCCTAACTTATTTCTTGCATATCTCTTTGTTTATTACTTATATGCTTAACTTTTGCCCTGCTAACAAGTACCGCCACTTAATAATCATGAACAGTCTAGCTGAACTAACTGAAAATACAGAGATACAAACAGGGAAGTACGCCAATAGGTAGTGGGCTTTTCTAGAGATTTACTGTTAAACTAGCTACTATGTTGGGATACAACCTGAAAGAAATAAACTAAGTCAGAATGTTCTAGAAACTTTTCATACTGCACTAAATAAAAAATAGTAATGCAGGTAAGGCAAAAAAGCGGAGATGCTGTAAGATCTCTTATTGGATTTTTTTCTATTTTCTACTTGCTGATTGCTATGGATTTAATTTGGTGACAGCCACATAAAAATGTCTCTGCATAAAGGTGACAGAGAGTGTCCTTGCAATAGGGATGCTACATCTTCTGCAGTAATGGAGATGTCCCAACAGTTTCAGGAAGATCTGAAATAGCTAGGAAAGACCAATGCAAGTTTTGGGGAGCTAAGGTTAGAAAAGAGGGAGAAGCTGGCAGACTGCTTTGGATGACTGTGCCAGAGACCCACAGCAATTAATGGGCATTGAAAAGCAATGAATAATCAAATAATCACCCTCTGAAGGGATGGAGGACATCAGAGATTGGTGCAATGGGGAGCAGAGATGGCTGAAGCGGAGATAAGGACTGCAAAGCAGGTGAAAGAAGAGCCAAGAGATGTGGCTTTGAGGAGTCCATCAAGACTGAGGACCTCAATAAATAATTGGAATGGTATAGTACTTTATTGAGTCACAGCACATATAAACCTGTACCACATCTTTCTAAAGAAGGATAGGCACATATTTCACATATGGGGAAATTACTGCATAGGCGAGGCATATACCACCAATATTATTATTTAAACTCCAAATTTGGAATTCAAAGTTCTCTGCTGAGTGTTCAGCACGGAATTCAAAGTTCTCTGCTGCGTGTTCTCAAACATCATAAACTGAAACCTCATTATTTTTGTGCAATTCTGTTGAATGTCTCATCACAATTGATATATTGTCAAATAAAAGGTGTTGGCTTGGATTTACATCTTCACCCCAGTTCCTAAAGTCCATCTTCTCATCTACTAAAATTTTAGATACTTTGCAAGAACCCTTCCTGACGCTGCCAAGGAATAGAGAACAAACACATGCAAACTGCAAATATCCCTTCGTAAACTGCATTCCCACATCCATCCAGTTTTAACAAACTTATCATTACACAAAAGGTCAAAAACTGCCCCTGGTGAAGGCTGTACCTGATGACTTGTCTCACTGTAATGTTAGTGCTCCATTCAATAGCATGACTCATTATCTATCATTGCTTGCTAATATTAAAATTAATATATTCAAACAAATGTCTTTTTTCTTAATAATATGGAAGATTATTAATAAAATGGATGAATAATATGGAAAAGCACCTGCCTGTGGCATATGTTCCTAAAATTTCATGTTTCCTGTGTGTTGCATTGTCTTATTCTTTACTAAAATTAATCCCATAATATAGTCTTGTATAAAACAATGCAACAACCCAAAAATAGCTACACATTTTCACTGAAAAAATCAAATCCCTTCCTTCCATGAGTTCTACTTCACTGGAAAATAAGTTAAAATTTAAGATCTGGTCAAAATCCTAAAATATCAAACTTGACGAAGCCTATGATGTAGTAGTATAAAGACATGCAGAAGTTTGATAGAAAATTATAGAGCCATATGGGCAATGTACATTACTGAAAACGCTACTGCTCTGATCAACTGCTCTCAAAGTACAGCTTTTTGATATTTTTGTTTCACAGCTAACTGGTGCAGCCTTTTTTCCCCCTTTAATTCATTATTATTGTAGCTGATTCTAGTTACACTAAAATTAGCAATTGAAAATGAGCAAAAGTTCAGTGCATTTTACACTTTCATTAATTTCTAGTGTATAAATCACAAAACAGCAGCAAGTTCCATCTTTCCTCCACCCACTTTTGCGCTGTTTTCTGAACTTATAGTAAGTACTACATGCTCTAAATGGAACATGTTAGATTATAATTTAACCTTCAAGAGTTTCCACAGAAGTATACCACTTCTTTCAACAAAATCACTTGTAAATTCAGGAAAAATTCCCACAGTTTGCTAGTTTTATTCAAAAGAGAAGTAAATAAGATGAATTACTTTAAGGACAATATGTGTTAACAGTATGCATCACATGTTTCATCATATGTTATTGTAATTTACATTTAACATTCTTTCTGACAAAAAACCAAATTCTTGCTGTTCTGAAGGCCAGAGGTGAAATAATCTGTGGCTCAATCAATAAATACAATGAAGGATTTACTGAAAAAAGGCAGCTTTGCTGATGTAAGTGACAGACCAACGGCAGATTTACTAGCTGTGCTGGAATACAATAAATTTGACTACAGCTACGGGCAAATCAGGTTATGAAATACTGCCATGTCAAAAAATTTCTCAGAGATGTCCCTGTTATAAAATGGCATGTCACCTGAGACTGTTATATTCTCTGGTGACCTATTCCCCATCCAGGTGATGAAAGAGCCCAATTAGTATTCCTTATTTAAAAGTCCCACAGCATCGAAAAATGTCGATTATCTCACATCAGACGACAGCAACTACAGAACTGCAATATCAAAAAAAATACATCTCTGGAGTATAAAATATTACTTATGTAACATAAAGCTGTGTTATGTGAAAAAGGCAGGGTACTTGCGTACTTGGGATGCTGAGATAAAGACGGTTACCTCCGTATCTGTAAAATCTCCCTCACTTCCCATCTCTGCGTCTGGCAAAGCTGACCTTGAATACTGCTAATACTAAGTGACTAAACCCAAATTTTTATAATCACCAAATCTGAAAACTTCTAAGGAAAAAAATCAGGTGGCATAAATCACTTCAGTATCATGGAAATGTATGGTTTTATTTCAGCTAATGCCAGGTGGAAGTTAATTCCCTGGTTTCTATCTAGAATATTAATAATCTGAAATGCCACTTCCGCAAAGCTTATGAATATATAATTTTATGAGAACTCTTCTGAAGTTAATGGAAGTTCATTTGAATTTATATACACATGAACAAAAGTATAGAGAGGATCAGTATTTAAGTCCAGAAAAAGCCAATAATTATTGATGAATGGAAACAGTACATCAGTATAGTAACACTTCATGGCTACCCTCATCATTATTTATCAAACTTAATGCTCATTTCTTAATAAAAGCAATTAATCCCCTGCTGTCCCTCTCTCTCAAGGTTTTATTATCTGTAGCACTTACAACAATGCATGCATTCAAGTACAAGTTCTCTAATGGTAAAACAAGTGCAACAAATCAAACGTCTTTCTTCAAGAAGACATTTTTACAGGGAATAAGCATAATAAAAAGCCAAAACATTTCTAGAAGCTAGCAAAACATGTATTAGATTCCTAAGGCAACTAAAAGGGAAATAAATTATCACAGAGTAAACCAGACGAGCCTGAATTACTGTACAGATTAATGTCCACTCTGCAGATTTCACTGCTGATACAATCAAAAAGTCAGATTTTTGTTTTGCAGATTTTGCAGCTGAAGAGAAAGTTCATGATTGATTCTCTGTCATATCAAGCCTAGACCTTGTGTTCAGAATTCAAGACTTAATTCAGATGCTGTATCTTTTCACTGACTGCTAAGAAAGCTGGGTATTTTAAATAAATTTTTAAGTGCTTCCCTGACTACAGATGGATTTGAAGATGATGTTATTTATTTTCAGAAACGGGTCTTGCATGAAGTTAGCTCTACAAAGCTCTCACTGTAGCAAAGCACTCACTCATGAGCATGCGTATCTCCACTGCTCAGGATCTACCATCAAATAAAAATACTTACACAGCAGTAACAGACAAGAAATTATGAAGAATTCGCTATATAATAAATTTAAATTCACATTACCTTCAGATATACTACTACTACTACTAGTGAAACATTAGGATGGTGTATTTTTGACTACAGAAATTTCATTGTGAATTTAGTGGAGAAAATATTTTTGGTCAAGAACTGATAAGGATGTCCCATTTTGCAATTTGCCAGCAGTGTATGGCAACTGTATATAAACTGCAGTTTATATACATGATTTCATAGAATTTCTTAAGTGGGAATCCACGAGTGTTATGAGGACGAATTCAAGCACTGAACACACAGAAAAAAACCACCTCTGTACTGCACACTGTTAGAGGCACTGGTGAAATGGGATCACAACCTGCGTTGAGAACAACTTTAAAATGTATACATCTCATTATTTTCAATGCAATTTGGATCAAAAAATCTGCACTGCCTTGGGATCTTAATTCTTGTTGAGACCTAAACCTGAAAAAAATTCCTCTAGCTTGTGGCTCAGATACAGATACGAAATTTCATTAATTGCAACAGTTTGAAGTAGTTAGCTGTTGGTTTGAGCTGGACAGTGGAACTCATGGAATTCTAGTGATAAATATCCAAATCCTGTTCATGTTTGAATCTAACCTGTTAATTAAAACGAAACTAAGATCTAATTTTAAAAAAAATTCAGCCTTTTCAGTTTGCTTTAAGTTTCGATAGAACCAGAGTTCCAAGGGCAAAAAAATCTATATAGAATTCAAACGTGGAGATTTTTGTTTCATAGAAAGAGAGTTAAGTTACACTAATGAGAGACTGTACACTTTCCCATCTGGCTGTATACCTTTAAATAAAGTTATATGAGAGACCCCAAAGTCTTGTCATTCTACTTACACACCCATAAAACTCAGGATCCTTCTTAGAATATTCTGTGCCAGAACTAGAAAAGAACTTCCTGCCTGTTTTTTATACTGTCGTTTACAAAATACACTATTTCTGACTTTATCTGATCACTTAATGCTTTCCTTAAAGATGCTTAGATTCTTAGCTTCCTACATTTTCATACTTAATTTATACGAAGCACTTTTGGGGCAATCCAAACAACGCATTTTCTTTAACACACATGTTCACGCCTCACTTTTAGTGAGTACTTGACAAACTAGAAGGAGTTGATATTATATATACTTTCCAAGTTTTCATACTGACAGTCTTTTTCTTATTCTTGAAAGTGTGTGTAGAGTTATAAAAACTCCAAACTGCTCAGGGCTTCATCCACTAGGATAAGTCTTAGGTCCACTCTGTTTCCTCCTTTAAGAACAACACGTTCTGACACTACATTTGATTTTTCTTACATACTAGTCCAATTAATTTCTGAAGCCTGCAGTTAACAATATAGTATGAACATGATCCCCCACCAGAACTTCTGTTGTTTCAAAACACTCCGGCTTCCTCTTTAATCTCTTCAAAAATCTGTTTCTTACACAAATTACTCAGCTGTCTGGAAAATGGCTGCCTGTAGTTTGGTAACATAAATTAATGATAATGTTATTTTAGTCATATTTAAAATTTTAAATCATCAGTTTCAGTGCTCATCAGGATTTTTTCCCCCTGGATTACAATATATTTTCCTCTAAGGTATTATTCCAGCAATTATAATAAATGAAAATGCATTTTCAATCAACACAGTCAAGTGTGACGGGAAAAGAACACTCCCATTTGTAAATTATATTTTCTGTGGAAGACAAACATGGAGTTATATGTTGCATGTTTGTGTATGTGGCTGAGTATGAAGAAGAAATCACGAGTCATACTCCTTCTAATTAAGCCATTTTTCTAGCTGACAACTGTCAAAGCCATCCCAGAAATCCATGAATATTAAAGTGCTGTTCACTGGCACATTTGGCATTTTGAAGCTGGGCAAATAAAAGTCATGAAATATGAAAGGAGTGCCCCATGTCATTTTGTAGAAAATGTTGCCATTAAGATGATGTATGGGAAAATTCACACCTTCATCTTCTGGGAGTACTATATTATATTTTCTGTATTACTTTGCTTCAAAAGCATTACTAGTGGCTTACAGACTTCCATCTTTGGCAGAAAGAAATTTATGAAACATATTAAAGTCAAGATTTTAAATGCCTGTTAATATTGATATATATACTTACCTAAGCCAAGTGCATATTTTTATTTATAATGGAATTCTCTGCTGAGAGAGCATTCTAGTGCAGCTCTTTTTCATATCTTCTAACCATGATAGTTAGACATTAAATTAGTTCTGTAAAAAATCTATTGTTTTTTTACAATTAAAATCCACCACAGGATACAACAAGAGGAGGGGACTTGACTTTATAGTTCAGACTCACCTTTATCTATGTTTTGGTTCTCCAATTTGGATGAGCAAAATTCCCATCACAGAACATACTTGCTGGCCTCAACCTGTAAAGTATTTCAGAAATACTAGACTTTCCCCCCAATTTTAATAATATAAAAAATATATTAATTGAGCCTGCCTGGTTTATGTACCTAAACAAATCACCTGATTTATATTACGAGTAAATACAATAACAGGACCTGTAATACAGTTATCTGATCTATATACTCACAAGCAATTTGCAAACAATCTGGTTGTCTGCTTCGTCACTCCCACATTCAATACATTTTAAACCCCTGTCAAATTCACATTTAGAAGTATGGCCCTGAAAGCAGCAGTGCCTCACTTGGCAGTGCCATGCTGGTCATGCCTATGCAGGCCCAGCAGCTTGTGTAGCCTAAATTTACTTGCTTAAACCTGAAATACTAAGTAAGACTGACATTATTCCCTGGACTTCAAGCACGCCTGGAAGCACCCTGGAAAACAGGAATCCTTCCAAGAGACCTCAGACCATCCCACCAAGTGCCCAAGAGCAGACTTCCAAATACCATCTCTAATAATTGTCACCATCTTTGTGCTACTGTTCATTATTTTGGATAACTTCATCATTAATTTATTCTCATACCCAAACTAATGCCCTCATATACAAATAACAGCTGAGCTGCAATTTGAGAGCAATTTTAAAACATACAAAGCAGAAACATATCTGATGAACAGGTCAAGAAGAAACAGCCTCGAACTGCTGCAAGATGCATGGTTAGACCATGAGGAAAATCTAATAAAGCTCTGCAATAGACTACACACTGTGACAAGCTCTCAAATTTAGTGTGTTTAGACTCCTTTGAAAGAGGGCTCCTAAACTAATACTGTGGGAGAAACAGAAGTTCTCTAATGTTCCTTTGCTTTTTCCCCTCAGAAAAACAGCATTCTCATTTTTCATCCAACACTGTGTACTGTCCTCATTTGATAAAAGGATTCACTGAAAGCCTATAAAAACTGTAAAAGCTAAAATAGTGAACAATTCTAAAAATCCAGTTAAAAATATTACAGACATATAAAATCATTACAATCTCCTTTCGATGTCTATATTGCAATGCTTCATTTCAGTCCTCTTTCTAGGTACAAATAAATTTATTTTCCTCATTTTTCTTCTCAGAGGAAGGTACGGAATAATTTAAATCATGCTTATCCATAAGAGGGTTTAGCAGCTTATCTGGCCAATGCTGAATTGGGTTTTCAGATTAAGAGAAAATCTGCAAGTTATTATATGCAACATAAGTATCTGTTTACAGCACCTTATGTATAAATTATCACCTTGAAAATAAAAATAAGTTTTACTTGTTCCAGCGAAAAAAAAAACCACATGCTTTTCTTGAAAGCATGTTTTACATTAGTAGCAATATTCCAGAGAAATAAGCTTTGATTTCACACTGACAACATGAAAAAAAAACCTTCCTAAGTTAGCCGAGTACTGAAAGACACCTTAAAAAAGGGAACTGAACTTATATGAGACACTGCACACAACAAACTTTTCAAACTCAAGTTCTACTCTGACACAAAGAAAGCAAAGAGCATCTATGCCTTAGCAGCCACTGTACTAAGAATATTCTAATACTATTTTTTCAAAGTTCATTTCAAAGATGAGACACACCTTCTCACTTACAATCCTCTTACAGACCTAAGCACTGAATTTTAGATTGTTGAACAAAACCGTGGCACAAAAATTCTCAGAACTTACTTTGCCATGCCATAAGAGTACACCCTGGTAGGACCTTTCTCTATCAGGTCACATCATTGGTGCATCTTTATATACACATAATCTGCAAGTAGCTATGCAATTAATTGTTTAGCATATATGGTAAGTTTAAAACCTTTCTGGTAGGACACTGACAAAAAGTGCATTATAAACATGCCTTGGGGAACATTGGCATCCCTAGACTGATAACAATGACTGACTAACAAAAAATAGCATCTAACTGAGGAAAAGATGGCATTCAACCAACTAAGAGCAAATAATAGATAATAATAATATATAAGCATCTATATTTATGTTTTTATGCACATATAAATATAAAAGTGTCATCCATGGGCCATCTGAACATGTTCAACAGGTGCACAAGAGAACGATGTAGTCAGCACTTGCACTCATTTATCCCTTGACTCTTCAAGCTCAAAGAAACAGAAACACTTTGAGTAGTGATGGGTTTCAAAGTTTCTCCAGTCTTATCTGTAGGAATCAATTCATCTCTGTGGTACTACCCTGTTCTGGCACTTTCTGAAGGAACCTGTCTTCCCTCTGCCCCACAATGTACTTTTACTCAAGTCTAATTCTGAAGTACCTGAGGCTGAATAAGCAAATATGCCTCTTCCGACATACATAAAACAAGCAGTGGTTTCGCAGGAACTCCTGTTAGTCAGTCTCAAATTACAATGCTCCATCCTGAATGGCAATACACATTGCATGCACCAATTAGTATTTCCAGTTAATGGAATTCTGCAAATTTACTGGAAATTCCTAATTGGTACATCCTAGTACAACATCCAGCATTCTCATGAATACCTTCCCCAGGAAAACCCTATCCACCTGCTCAGTGACGGGGGCAGGCATCATTAAGGGGCCACAGTTTGACTAGCTCAGCAGTTCTTCACTATCTACATTTATCTGCCATATAAATGATGTATTCCTTATGACTGCTGATTATACTTTTTTCTTTTCTTCTGGCTTTGGTTCAATTAATTAAACCCAACAGAAAGAGAACAATGAGGTTTTTGGGGAAGTAATATTGCTATTCAATTTTCATTTTGTTTTTAAAAAGTATTTTTAGCATTTGAACTTAAAACCTCAAGATCCTGGCATGTCTGTGAGCTATAAATCAATACATCATTCCATCAATGATGATTTAATTAAGATAAAAAGGCAGCCAAGTATTTGTTTCTTTATCTAAGAAATAGCCCCTAGGAGTTTGTGATGACATCCTGTATGCTTCCAAAAATACAGAGGAATAGAAGACAGAACTGCTTAAATATACAAGATTTCAGACGACATGGATTGAAATAAAGGATGCTGAAGATACTTTTGTGAATGAAGACACTAATATTTAGCAATTAGTTTATCAAATCCTCCTTTAATTGATTTTAAGCTGGCACATTCTAAAAGCACTAAGTTGGAGGCCTACTGTAAATGCAGACAGGAAAAACATCCCTTTTGTTGTAGCCCATATGAATGACTCCTGCCCTTTTGTCTTGATAAAACGATCTGCAATAAATACTCCTCATGTTCCTATATCTTTAATAATTCCCTTGGAAAAGGCAACAATAGCTGTAGGCACAGTCTGCTATGATTAATGGCAAAAGCAGTGGCCTTTGTGTAACAAAGCCCTACTGGTTCTAGAAATTTCCAAGGTCAAAACTTCATCTAGAAAAGTTCTACTTATGCTATATATACTTTAATTATGTCCAAATTTTCATGTGTATTATCTTATAGGAAGGATGATGTAAAAAGTATATCATGAAACTTCAGATTAATAAAATTCACATGCACTTCAAGGAAAACTGCAGTGGGAAGGCAAAGTTTTTGTCACCCCTCTCTCAATATGTGGTGGAAATACAATACACAGCTCAGGTAAGTTTTCCACATTGTCAGTTTTTTGCCACACTAACGATCTCCACATAAGGCTGAAGCTAGATAAACTACCTTTAGCATAGGTCTGTTCAGAAAATGAAATAGTGATAAAATAATCATGCTGTGAAACTTCAGATGTCATTATAAAGACAGACTTATTTTCCAGGCTGCCTTAACAAATAGCTGTACCAGAAGAGCATGACAGCCTTTGATGCAAAAGTTTTGCTCTTAGCCTTTATAAAACCTGAGAGATTTATCACTTAGAAATTGCTATCACTTACATCCTGAAACATTCATCATGTAGTATGAAAGATAATTATCACCAAACTTTTTGCTATAAATATATGTTCCTGGTGGTTTATGTTCCCATATTATTTTTAATAGTCATGGCCATACATTAAAACAATTTACTACACTTAACAGGGTGTCTTCACAAACTTAAAGAGAACAATAAAATTTAATACAATATTACATCTTTCAGAGAGAGCATATGTTAAAATACTTCACAAAATTGAGGTTTATAGCAGTGGTAAAAGGAATATAAAGAAATGTAGAAGATCATGTAACAAATAAATCCCCTTCTTTTATACTGTAAGATAATGAAGAAAAGTATAAATACATATAAATAGCTAAGATTAAGCTTAAAACAGAACAAAAACTGTTCAAAATATAAGAAGATACATGCAGACTCCATCAGAAGTGATAGAAAAGGTTCATAAGTAAGGAAATAGCATAGAAAATTACTAAAATAGTGACAATTCTTATTTCCAAGGAATGTAATAGAGGTTCTCTGACTCTTAGGATCACCCAATTTTATGAAAAAAATAACTTTCTAAAACTTACTTTGTTAAATATATTTATAATTTCTTGACTTTTCTTTAAAAAAAAAAAGAAAAAGAACAAAAAAAAAAACCCTAAAAAACTGTGATCCACAGAAACCTACAAGTTTTAAACTCTATGTTTGGACACAGTTTAGAAGAGAACACGCTATTTTCACAGCCTCAGGAAACTCGGAGGAAAAGATGCTCGGTACAACAAAGTTACAAACAGCAAAAAAATCCTCAAATTTAAGTAATTTAGAGATAAAAGAGGATTTACAACTGTATCTGGGAAAACGGATTTTTTGGGGGAAAGTTTTCATGACATTTTGAGCAGTGTAATACACAAACAGCCTCAGAATAGGAGGGGGTGAAGCAGGAAATGGGGCAGAGGCAGGACTTCACATCCTGGTAGTCAATATGCTGCAGTACCTGGTACTTATGGACAGACAGCCTTATGATAATTTGCATAAACAGGTCTTTGTCTACTTAATTTAGGGTAACTGACATGCAGCAACAAGGAATTTGTGTTCTTCCAATGATAAACTATTGCTATGTTTCGCTCACAATACTGTTACGGGTCTAGATGACAGAGAAACCAGTTCAGAACCACTGCTTGTCAGCAGAACTGGTGGGTTGGAGTCTTCAGTGTTATTGATGCCTCTGCCAGAATGCAATTCTGGCAATGCAATTCCCAATGTCTGTTAGAACTCAGTTTGCAAGAGTTAACGTAAAACTAACAGAACCAAGTAAAATATATTTACGACTGAGCAAAACAATAGAAACAAGCAGCAAACTACCACCATAAAAATCACATACAACACTGAAAAAAGATATCTTTAGTCAACTTTAACCAGACAGTTATTTAAACAACTTAGAGCAACAGGGTCTAGACAGAAGAAAAAAGAGAAAAAATCACATTTCAATCATCCAAGATCAAAACAGAATTAAAGTTAAAAAATCACAAAAGAAAAAGTGAGTTTGTATTCTTATAGTAAGATTAGCTTTAAATGTAACATTTTAGTCAAAATGAAAAGGACAAATCACAAAATCATCACATTTACAGGCAGGAAAAGAAAAATAGAAGGGAATAAATGAACATTTTAAAGCAGTAAAAATAAACTCCAGCTAGCAGAACCAAGCCTGGCTCATGACCTGGTCTATTAAATCAGGCAGTACATCATTTTGGATTAGTGTAAAAAACTGATACAGTCCTTGTCTTACAGTTGAGTATTAGAAAATAAATTGTAAAGCAGCACATAATGACAAGGTGCAATATAAAGGTCTACAAGTGAAATAAAAATGGACAAGTAACAGTTGACTATGATTGCTTAAAAGAAACAAGATGTTGAAAAGTGTTCAAAGGTGAGCACATCCGTAAGACATACTGACAGACAAGAGGATGCAAAATGTTCCAAAGCACATGACAACCAATTTAATCACATTTCAAGTATATTTTTGTACATTAAAACGACACATACTGTGGGGAAGATTTAGTTAGGACATCAAGATGTAAGAGCAACTGCTCTGCTCTGAAGTACCAAGTGTATGTAAGATACCATGACATAGGTATCTTACATACTCTGTAGAACAACTACTGAGTGCACTATGTGTGACCATATAGACTGTTTATAACTCAACTCTCACAGAATTTTACACTCCTATCGACTTTGGTTAAAAGAAAAACACACATTAGCTCTCTGGCTATATATTCTGATACCTGTTGGATTTTCGTATACAAATGCAACGCAAGAAAGGAGAGACATGAATGTTAACTTTGCTTTCAAGGATTGAAGGATGGCGGGTCCTAGTCCCCAAACACCAGGACACTCATTCAGTAATGTTTCTATTTGTTCACAGAAAATATTTAATGTGACCTTCAGTAGGTCAGTGACTAAGATACAATATTATGCATCTTCTCCATTTTTAACAGTCTAAATTCAAAGGTCAGTTTAATGAATAACTTCCACAAAAGAAAAAAAAACAAACACTGTTCAAATTATTAATTTCCTAGTGTAAGTCCTCACAGATACCAGTTGGTGCCCTTAGAGATTCGTAAAAATAGTTCAAGTTTGTTTTGCAATATAAATCTTAAAAAAAAAAAATCGGCGTTTTCTTGTGTCAGCAAAGGGAGTAGTAAAACTGACATTGTGTAAACTTCCTTCTCTCTACTTAAAACGTGCTGTGTGTGGAATGATGGGCAGGAACAGAGTGCCTGCACACACAGGAGCTGTGCAGTAAGACAGCATTCTTCTGTCACCTTCAAGAGGCACAGGGGAAGACAGGGCACTGAACTTGATGGTTTATTTGTATTACTGATTCAGTGATTTTTTCCAAGTAATTTACTAGAGTGTTACACTGAGTCCGTGTCCTCCAACATCCTACTGGTGACCACTGCCAAAACCAGAGCCTTCATACTGGTTTCACTAGCATAAAGGGACACTTAAAATGCAGATGATCGTGAGCCCAAGTTCTATTATTTCCCCCTCTCCATGAATGTTGATGAGCAGGGCCTGTTAGAAATATCTCAACATATGCATACAAAGGAAGATGAACTGAAATTTACTCAAGAGATATGCACGGAGATCACTCCAAGTTTTGCGATACATTTTACAGTGGCAAAGACCCACTGCTGTTAACTAGCTGCTCTTAGCTTGGATGCCCCATTTCTGCTTGACGGGTTTGTGCTTCTCCCAGCACCAAGTGACACCTAGGAAATTAATTAGATCAAGTTCCTCTCTTCCCATCCATGACAACTGGTGATAATGCTGATAACCTTCTGTTATCAGGAACCTGTACTTCAGCAATGGGGAAATACATGTTCATTACTGCAGATGCTTCTGTGGCCAGGGCAGAATGCAGAGGCAGGGTGGGTGGTGATTACTTCTTTCAAATTAGGTCCCCCACTCTCTTAAGTATACCAGTGGCAAGACAGGACTGCTTATGTACTGTTTCGTTTTATAGACCGTATTTTTCTTCTCCATTTTCTTTGCTCAAGACACGAAAACGTCCAAAGATTATTAGGTGTTAACACTTCTTTTTACGTTAAATACTTTTTTTCACCTCTACTAGTAGAAATATGGGCAGATGGAAGTGAAAGAGTAAAATCTAGATCTCCACAGAAGTTTTTTGAAAAAATTAAGTTAAAAAACAATTTTAAAAAAAATCACACTAGCTGACTAATTTGTATTTTTAAACAGTATAACATTCTATTTAAAATTAATTTATTCACCTTTAAAAAACAACCTAGATGACTAAACTGAGTGCTAGCAGCATCTTGCAGATTCAAAACCTGAATCTAGGAAAACAGAAATTCCCACAGACAAGAGACAGAACTCAATCAAGAACTGAAATTCTTCTTGTAAATAAGGAAAAGACAACCCACAGCAGCAAAGACATTTCAAAAAGAATTGCCAAAAAATAGGAAATTCACTTCCAGTGAGCCTTCTCATCACAAGAAAGGGAAAGAAAATGCCCATGGACTGTAAGTGAGTAAAGAAAACTAGCCTTCAGATAACAGATAAGAATTTGCAGAACAGACAAAAATAGCCTGAGCAACCTTCTCCCAGAAAATTTGTCTGTATTACAGCATAATAATTCACAAGCAGTAAAAATATTTTATAAAATAAAAGGAACAGCACTGTTCATCTCTCACGGGATATACAGCCGTTAAGATAATTTGATAATCTATATTTAAAACACCTAGAATAAAGGTTTCACCAGGTCAATAGTTCATTGGCATTATAATTAAATAATTGGTCTAAATTCTAAAATGGGAAGTGAATTTATGATCTTATGTAAACAGAATAACTGAGGTCATCAAATGACTTTTAATTAAACTGTTAATTGATTTTTCTTTAATTCTTTAGGATGATTGATGGCCACACACTTAGTTGCTACATTTGTTAATTACCATCATGAGTCAATTCCATGCAGTGCACTTTGGTACGACTGCTCAGTAATCTCTGTATTAAAAAAAAATAATTTCATAGTTTTGCTACACCATTTTGCATTACTCATGCATGCTTCCTGAGGCAGTTTATTTTTAAAAAATTGCTAAGGTAGATCAATCACTTTCATACGATGTAGTTTACAAAATGAACCTGCAGGTGAATTAGTAGTCCAATCATTCTTTCCAGCGAATCTTGCGCCAATTGACTGAATAATCTTTCTTATGTTCATTTCATTTTTTGAAAATTATGCAAGACAAGCTACCTTAAACTTCCTTTAGCAGTTGGTGTAGAGATGGCAATTTTTTTCGCACATTCCCTAGCTTCATTTACAGAGTTCTGTAATCTCCTTACAACAGACCTTCTGTGATTATGCACTAAATAAAGATCTAGAGAAATGACAGCTTGTTTTCACACCTAAGTACTGCTATCTGTCCTTAGTTTGTTGACAGCACAATTCCTATTACCACCAGTAGCGCAAAAAGTAGAGTAACTGCTTCACTTTCTTTCAACGTAAGATCTGGATTTAAACTTTGGATTGAGATAATCAATTATTGCATTTCATAACACAGTAGGTATAAATAAATAAATAGTCTCGTTTTTTTCTTACCAAATTCTATATTTATGATAATACTGCTAGAGCTTCCAATAAACCTTTCTGAATGTGTATTTAAACAATTTATCAGCAGTAGTCCTTCTTTCATTTACAAAGTTGATAAAAAATACCCAAACCAAACAAAAAATCCCTCAAACACAAAAACAAACGAGTCATTCGCAGCTGACCGAAGCAACTGCCTCAGCCTACCTCAGTAAAAAGATCATAATTTCACCATCTCATCAGCATCAGGGAAGGCAGAAAATCATAATTCATATTTTTAACAATATTACAAAAAATTTGCAAAAGCTGTATGGTGAATCTAGCCTACCACCTTACTGGTAATGTGTTTTACCACTGTATACTCAAGAACCAAACAGAAATTACAAGACCCATTCTGTTATTTTACCTGTGATTAATGTGCCAAAGATAAATCTTTGGCACTCACCATCATGCAGGAAACACTACGTTGTCAGAAGAAATGCGACTGACTAGGCCACAAATTAAAAACCAAATTGTTTCAAAGTAGTGATAAATTTTCCTGAAAAAACACAAGGTGGACATAGTTAAAAAAAAAAAAACCAAATAAAAAACCCCAAACTTCAGACAAATGCATAGGAAGCTTATTTTCGACAGAGTTCATTTTGACCACAATTATTTTCTTATTGACTTCTTTGCCATTTTTTGCTGAAATGCAGAAAGTTTCATTTCTCTTATCAAGTGATGATTAACACCCTGATGAGGTCCAGTGTCTTACTTGAGTCTCCATTTGTTCAGAACTGGAGTGCATATATCTAGTAATGTTTTCCAGTTTATCCACTGTGTTTGAGCAGATGAATGGTTAGATAGCACGTGTCTCTACTTTGGACTTCATTTGATATTAAGGTTGCTAAACCAAGATGTTTGAATGAGATGGAGTTTTAAATCAGGCATTCCATCTGTAGCACATGTAATTCTAGGTCTTCTTTTATAAAAATAAATGTCTTCTGTTGTTCCAGCATATCCAGGAAATTCTAAAATCAGGAATAAGTTGATAAAAAGAATAGTTCTGGATGAAGAAAAGCAAGAAAATTGAGGACAGTAAGAGATGTAAACAAAAGGTTTTCTTCCTTTTAAACTTTGACACAAACATGGGTGTGTGAACAGATTTTTTTGCTTCATGTGGGCAAGAAAGGGGAAGAAATGGAAACCTTGGAATTATTTGCCGGGTGCAAATAAGCCTTCAGGAGCCAGCAGAAAAAGCATAGAGACCACTCAAAATTCTATTTGAGAAGAAAAACTTATTACAGGTCAAAGGAATGTGAGAAGAACTTGAATAAAATGGAACAAGATTCAGTGTACTGGATTTAAAACTGTGACTTGTCGAAAAGTTTTTGCTTCCATTTTAAAACGTACTTCATCAGTCTTCAAATATTCCTGCTTATGAAGACGGTGGCCATTTTTCCTGCAAGTAGCACTCCTCAAAACCTGAAAATATCCAGCCTTTATGAAAATGTCTTCAGACGTAAGTTTTAAGTTTGTGTTAGTGAATCAGATCCTCTTTCTTCATTTTCTGCATTAGTACTTCACTGATAGAGGAACTAATTGAAGACACACAGTTTGTCTTCTTACAATGATTTTCAGCATTACAATGTACTCCCTTATGCTCATTTAGCAAAATGTTCCAAGTCCTTACAATGGATAGCAAAGACAGAATCCCCTCTTTTTTAAACTCTTGCAGGACAGCTAAGCTTGGAGTTTAGCATGGACAGGATGATGCCCACAATCCTAACATTTATGCAGCATGGGAAGCAAAAGTATTGACTTTCTTTTATTGTTTTACTTTCCTACTTAAAATTACAGAACAAACAAGGCAATGGAAGCAGTAGGACAGCTTACAGGCAGAGGTTAGGAACTCACGTAGGGCACCTAGAAACCAGGAAAATACAATACAGGGTTTGGCACAGAAACTTCACAATCCTTCAGATTGTTGTGGTCCTGTTATTTTCCTTCCAGTTCTTTCTTTTTTTCCTCTATTTATCTTTGTGTTACCCAAACACTTACACAAAAGCCTGATATCTACCACCCAAACTTTTAACTACAAACTGTGAATTGTAGGGGTTTCTTTCCTCAATTTACATTCCTGCTTAGCCAGAGGCAGCAATTAACCCTTACAAGCTGTTTTACAACATAGACCATGTCTTCCTGTTTTATATCATGTTGTCAGCACTTAACAAATTATCCTAATAGCCATGTTTATACTCCTTGCAATGTGCAATTCACACACCACGTTTTGACCCTTTAAGTACAAAATGTGACTCCAGGTATTTTCAATGCTATTTAAAAACCAGCATTCAATCTCAACGAAACAAAACTGAATAGATGGAATCATGAGATAAAAATCCTTATAGTTAGATAAAAATGAAAAATAAATAGAACATTATGAAGATGACTGCAGGTGAAAGTTTAGGGAAATAATGCCTGGGAAGGATGCTAATGAATTAGTCTACACTGCCTACAGACCGATATTTAAAAGATAGTGCCACACTCCAGGTTCTGATCTCTATGCTCTGTTATTGGTATCTACTATTTTAAGTCAAAAAGCAACTTATTTGTGGTATATTGTGGGATGATCATTATACAGCTTACCAGTAAAGACATTCCACAAGAAAAATTCATACTTCTAGATTTTGGTGTCAAGATTATTTAGGGTTTTCTGTTCCCAAAACACTGTCCTTGACAAAAGTGTTCTTGGCTTTAAGTAATTGCAAAATCAAATGTCATCTATTTCTGTCAAAGGAAAGGAAAGGAAAAATACTGAGAAACTCCTCTTGCTAAATACTCCTTTGCACACCAGCTATGGTTATGCTGATGGACCCTGTCCTCAGGTCATCTGTTCAAATTAAAGAAACTGCCTTCACAGGAAGAAATCTGCATAGATTGCCAATTGTTCTAGTTCATTACCTGTTAGCAAATGTGAAGAGCCAAAGCCAATTCTGACATCTATGTGTAATGAATTCATTACAATGCCTGGCACATATAGCTTTGGGAGAAAAAAACAAAGGACAACAAAAAAGAACAATGCAGACTGGATTTTTATTAAGAACATTTGTTGAAAGAATAGTTGCTGGAATAAATGCTCAAAAGTTTTTTTCAGCCTTTTCTGAAGTCTCATTTTTTTTTAGTAGTTTATTACATAACTTGTTTCAGTTTTAAGATACATATATATAATATTTTTAGCAAAGTGGGTTAAATAAAACAATGCCTTCTCATCAAACCAACAGGTGGCTTTCCATTTAACGGATTATTCTAATATAGGACTTCTAATTCGCCTGGATTTCAGGAAACATGACTCTTACTTGAGCATCCCACTACAGTACAAAGATACATGTTTAATATAAAGTCTTACAAAGAAATAAAAAGCATTCAAATTACATGAAAGCTTTATTTGGGAATAATTTATAGAGAAAAACTGGCATTTTTTCTGTTTTCTGTATTTACTCTCCAGATGGAAGATTCTTTAAATATTCAGAATTTTAGTTATTACACTTTCAACAAACTAGTGTTTTTAAAATATAATCTCCAAAGAGCATATCAATTTGAAATGACAACAATCACAAAAATAAACTTTGCCTGTCCTACACGTGTTACATAATTTGTTTTTTCTATCAAGGCAATTTAGTTGGCCATATATAAGTAGACACATACAATTCATACTAAGGTTCTTTTATGGATCATCTACAAAGGCAGTATGGGTGAGAGCTTCGTTTGAAATGATTAAACAGAAGCATATGAAATTTCAGACTTAGTGTGAATGGGAAGCTTCAGTTACCCAAGTATGTGTTTGATAAAGGACACAGCTGAAAATAGCTGCCCAGCAAGTCTTGAGATGTGTTGGGAAAAGCCTTTAGAAAACGAAGTGGGCAATTAATTAACAAAGTCTTTCATGTATTATGCAGTGTGGGAAGTCTTTGCAAATGGTTCCTTATGAAATACAACAGAATGTTATTCAGTGCTTTTATTTACGACTCATTAAACTTTGCAGGCAATGTCAAGGCACTTTCAGGGGAGCAAGTGCTTTGTGATCCAACAGAAGAGTATAGAATATTTTTAAAGAAATCAAGAAAGTTAATTAGATGGGATATTAGATCAGTAATGACAACTGCAAGATTTCTGGGAGCCTTCACTTTTCAGTAAATGGGAGAAGGACTGCCTCGGCAGTGGTAAGTAGCCTCCTACTCCACTTTGTAGGAGAGCTTGAGAGCTAAGAGCTCCTGAACTGAAATGCCATGTATGACCTATCATGAAGTATTAAAATCAACTGACCCTTGGTGCTTCCTACACAAGATATTCTGAAATATCTTTGCCTGGAGCATCCTGAGTATCTCAGCATTTGCATCAGGCTGACGAGCAACACACACCATCACTGTTCCAGCTCTCCTCTTCAAACCCCCTTGCACAGGTATCTTTTCTGATTTTTCTAGCATGGCCATCTCTATGCTGCAGTATCAGAGTGCCTGTCCCCACGGGGGCTGCTTGTCTCTCTGATACAGGAATGCCACATTGCCCAATGCGCCCAATGAGCACATCGGCAGCCAGTCAAATCCTAATAAAAACCTGTTATGGCCACTGCAGTGCTACCCATGTGCATCAGCATGACAACCACACCCACCCTCATGAAAAGTTATAGGCAAAGGGGTAATTGATGCAGCTTTTCAAGAGGATTGAGCCATTACTTGATTTCAGTCTTTCAGTTGTACCAGTAACAACATTTGGGAAAAAGGGAGGGAGGGAGGGAGGGAGGGAGAGCTATGACGGCACATCATTACTTAATCAGATTATTTAACTGTAGTTATTATTTTTTTTTAAAGATAAAGGTATCTCTTAGCTTGAAGAATACACTAACAGATTTTTAATCACTTTAGCTCAACTTCTGACATAATTAAAGTGAAATATGACCTAACTGAACAAACCAGCATTACTGTCCTCTTACAGACTATGTATCTCTTCATATAAAAGGAAGAAAGACAGACCTCTGTACACATGCACAGCCTACCAAAGTAAGGAAATATCAAATTTCAGTTCTAAGATTAAAAGTGCCCTGAAAGCTTTTTTGCGTCTACCCCAGGGTAGATTTTAAAACTCCTCTGACTCAACTTGTGGTGTAAGTCACTGAGCTTAATGTGTGTTTATTGCTCTGAGATGACTGCAAATGTTCTCTGCTTTAGGAATGCAAGTGACAATCTGTTAGTGAAATAAATTAAAAGTTAATGCTAAAAAATAATAGCCCAAGTATTTAAAAAAAAAAAAGTGCACATTTTTCCATATTCTACAGCTGTAGGAAGCAGAAATTTAATCAGGTGATTAAAGGTTAACAAAAGCCCCGCAGGAAAACCACAGTCACTGACTAATTGGTTTTCACTTTTGTTTAGCTATATCATTTCGAAAAGCTTTTATCCCCTGGTAAAGCCAAAACGATGCTGCTGTTCTTATCATTACAGTTGATCAATCTTCCCTGCTTCTGAGGGGGAATCCTGTAAAATTTCTCTTTTCAGCACATCCATCAGGCAGACAAAACAAAAGGTAAACCTGGCAAATACTGCTTGCTCAAGGTAAGCATTAATCTTAATAGCTGGCTGTAATTAGGAACAAGATGTATAAACTGACAAAAAGCAATAAATAACTTGAAACCAGAAATGTGGTAAGGTTTAAACTCAAAGACTGCACTTGGGTTTAATCTAGCTTAGTCACTTTGCTGGTATTCCTCCATGTAGCAGCATTTAAGTCAAAATAATTCTAGAACAACTAATATACAGAGCTTTAATGTTTTGCATTACCAGTTACTGAGAGGTCAGCTCAGGATTTCACATGCTGCACTGCATGGTGACCCTGCTTATTCAGTAAGCCATCTCTAGACCTTCAAGATCTATCTACCACCTACATAAATCCAGACTAACATCTGAAGTTCCTGCTGACCACTCCAGGCTCCTCTCTTACCTTTCTTTCCCACAACTTCGGTTATGGTAAGAATTTCCAGTACATTTAATATAGTTTCTGTGCATGAAGTATCTTATTTACCACTTCCAGAGTACATGAACCATCACCTAAACAGCTTGAGAACTTCCCTTTTTATACAAGGCATCATATGAAGAACTGCACACAGGCAAATCAAAACTGATCAGAACATTTACCCACATCCCACAAGTTTGTTAAAAGGTGTCTGCATCATGAGAAACCAATAAGCCGAAAACATTGCGAGATTGAGTGAAAAAAAACCTGGATACTTTCAGAGAACTTTCGAAAATCAATGAAATATCAGTACAAGAAAGTTTCTGCCTAATTAAAAAAAAAAAGAAAAAAAAAAAAGGGCAAAATAAAAAAGCTCCAGAAATTAATGAAAGCCTGAAGCCTGATAGGGTGGTTAGCAAATGCAGCTGGCAATTAGGAAAAAAGTAATGACAACAAAAATGTGTGAAAGGCAGAACAACAAGCCTAAACAGACATTCTGTCAAGAACCTTGAATAAAACATGTTCTAATCCTAAAGCAAACATACTTTTTGGTTTTTTCAAGTTAAACATCTGAAATAATGATTATCTGAAGTCCTTCTGCTTACTATACACGAGAAACTATTGTCAGAAGTATTTCAAACCAGAAGATTTCAACTTTTTTCTTGGTAATTGAAGATGTGATCAAATATCATCATGCTGAATTCTCCAGTTGATTCAACTGAACATACTTCACTTTCTTCGCCTTCTACTTAGTTGTCATGATATAACTGGTATAATAAACAGAATAAAATGACCTCCAAAAATGCCAGTTCCTACGTGACATAAAACATCTACAATCAGGGAATGGTGGCTATGTGGCTATTCACAGCTGCCAAAAACTGCTGCCGAAAAAACCAGCAATGTTCTGTACCGTTTCCTAGATGTAATGGAAATAGGCATTAATGCAGCACTTTCATTTACTCCATTCCTGTTGATCAAGAAGAAAAAGAAAGATAAAGCAATTTTCCCCTGGTATTTCTCAGCCATACACCAGTATAAGCACAAGCACCAGCTTGAAAGATTTACCTCAGTGTGACTGCTACTATGCCGTCCATATCCAGGTTCTCCTCAATCAGGAAGCAAAGGCTGACTTCACTCCAAGACATGGAAGTCCATTCCCTATCTGACAGATAATAAATAGTGCTAGTAGCATATAAAGACTTCCCAGATTTACCATGTTCACTGTGTAACTCAAAAATCAATTTCCTGATAACACACTGCCCTGAGACAAAGCACTTAATTGTGATACATGTTTTTGAAACACCAGTGACCAAATTCTGTTGCCAGCTAATGGAATCAAAATGGTGGAAGTTAAAAAAAGAATTAGTCATTGCATTCTAAAGTTATTCTAGAAAAATAAATTAGCTTAAGAAAAAGCTAGTTAAAACATATAAGGTCACTGTTAAGAGGAAAAAAACCCTTCTTTTGACAGCATGATGTGGTTTAGTTACAAATATTATTCAGGCTTTAGAGTTTTAAAACAAATCTCTCTTACACACTCCCCATACTGTTTCAGACAGTTATTACAAAACAGTTGTGAATACAGTTGATGTAAAAGTTCACAAAGTGTTCTCAAGTCTTCAGACTTAACTGAGTTTGAGGGTATAAGCAATTCTAACACCTACGGAAAGCCTTCCTAACAAATTCACTAATAAATACCTTAACCAACATTACCGCAAAGTAACAAGGGACATACAGCACTTTTGTTGTTGTTTGTTTGTCTTCCTAGGAGAAATGTCAGCATAGTCAGAATTACAGAAAAAACAAAACACACAGTTTAAAAAAAAAAAAAACAAACCACCAACCTATTATGGCTTCTTTATTGATTTTTAAATAAATGCAATATAAAGAGAATGTCAACAAAATAATTCAGCTACTGCTTGTGTGATGAAAAAAACCAGAGAGCAGAATTAAATGCTGTCAGCTGTGGCATACTGCAACAACTGAACCACAATTTACATTTATTCTTTAAAATAACTCAGGTAATGAAATCAAAGCATAACAGAAATGGTTCTTTTTCTTCGGGCAGAGCAGTAAAAATGTCAAATGCAATGGCTGTCATAAAAAGGTAGGAATACAGAATCATCACAGAATCATTTAGGCTGGAAAACACCTCAAAGATCATCAAGTTCAACCCTTAAATAATCATCAACCTGTCAACTAGACCACAGCACTAAGTGCCACATGCAGTTGTTTCCTGAATGCTTCCTGGGATAGTGACTCCACCACCTCCCTGGGCAGCCCCTTCCAACGCTTAACAATCCCTTTCCACAAATAAATTCTTCCTGATGTCCAACCTGAACCTCCCCCGGCTCAGCTTCAGGCTATATCCTCTCATCCTGTCCCTGGTTGCTTGGGAGAAGAGGCCGACACTCTCTTAACTCGACGTAAACATAACTTTACATTCAGAATCGAGTACTTTTTCCTGTGATGGAGAACCTATTGCAATGAAACAACATTCTGAGAACCAGGAAAGCAGATCAGCATAAATTACACATCAAAAAGAATGCTTACTAACAGGTTTTTTGGATTTACTGTGTTTATATTCAGTGGAGTACACTTAGCAATGTCACCCTCAGCAAACGAAAGGAGCTTCCTATCATGGACAAATACAGTTTTTCAAGTGGAGTTAAGAGTGACCACATGCTTAGGGACACAGACAAGCATCACAATTATCTTGAAAAGAAGACATATCACCTGCAGGCTGGACCAAAAAACTCTCTTCATCCATTCTTAACTGTTGAAAATTATTTTGTGACTTCCCATGAGACAGAACACCTTGGATACAGGAGGAGGGAGACACACTATTTGATCTTGCTTACGAATGCTGACAGCTACAGAAATTTTCTTGCCGTTTTCAGTATGTAGAGTATCAAGCACCACAGACCAAGTAAGTCAGTTAAGAGTAGTTTTTTGCACTAAGACAACTAAACCAGCTGTATAGGATGCAGAACTGCTTAATTGTGGCCAAACTGAAGAGAGAAAAATGGCAAAAGCTCCATTACTTGGATCCTTATATAGAAAATAAATAATCTCTAAAATAAAACAGAATTCAGAAAATAGTTCATATCATTAAGAAAGGCATGAAAACAAAAAATGTTTGCATATAATTAAGTTTATTCAGCTCATATAGTGATGCTGTTCTAGCAAATTATTTACATTTTAACACAAACAACCTTTCCTCATATCACTAATGAAATGAAAAGAACATTAGCTGGATAGTGCTGTCTGCATATTGAAGCTAAAGAAATTTAAACAGTAATCTCAATAACCTAACTGCAACATATGCTTTCCTGTACCACTAATTCCAATATATCTTACATGGAATAAAAATATATATACACCATAGTAATCAAAAACTATATATTTTTAATTGGTCGTGAAAAATACTACATGCAAAAATGCTTTGGTGCACCTATTTTTCCCCAAGTAAAAGCATTTTTAACTAAGCTACTTCTTCCGTGTTTCTTTTAAATATTTCTACACTTAGTCAAGAATAGCAATACTTAAACATTCAGTGATTAGGATTAATAATAATGACTTAAAACTTGTGTTCTACACATGGAAGGAGAATGTAGAGCTAATTGGTTTTGGCTATGTAACGCAGAATTTTTTTCTCAGAGGTGAAGAAAACAAAGTTGGATTTAATCTAAACTGAAAACACGAATATCCAGCTCCAAGAGGCACTAAAAACTGATTCTTTTGTCAAAACTGGTCAAATGAGTGTTACTACTACATTACTAAGAACGTTCTAAAAAATTAGTTCCATCTTTTGTTTCAAGAAAT
The DNA here is from genome assembly GCA_013398115.1 of Falcunculus frontatus. Taxonomy (NCBI): domain Eukaryota; kingdom Metazoa; phylum Chordata; class Aves; order Passeriformes; genus Falcunculus; species Falcunculus frontatus. Next base: position 3,720,178 of record VZRV01002226.1, read on the forward strand.
AAGCTTATATACACAACTGCATGGAAGACCAACACTTTGCTTTGTCTTTGACAGCAGCAAACAGGAATCTGATGCCTAGGGTGGAAAAATTCTTGGCATATGAATCTGATGCTGCTTTCCAATCTGAGGTTGTTTGCTTACTATAATGTCAAAGAGGAACATCTTTCAGAGATACAAGAAAAGACAATCCAGCCTTTTAAGTACAGACAAAAATTCATGAACAGAAACTATAAACAGATTCTCCATTAGTTAAACATAGTCTGAATTAGTGGAAGATCTCTGTCTCTATCTATGCCTAAGGATGTTGTTTAAAGGCTAAAAGGAACTGCCAAGGGTGACAAGACAAGAGGCAGCCAAAGAAAAAACTGTGGCAAAGCAAAGATGGAATTCATAGAGCACTGTTTTGCACCAGAAAAAAATCCCCATACATGTGTAGATACTTATGAATGAACATCTATAAATTACAATTATGCATGTGCAAAGGTAGGTAGATAGAAAAAAAATCTGAAACACAGAAGATGGGATTCAATGAACACATTAAAGAAAAAAAAAGATTCCACCAGTGTACAAGAATTTAGAACGCATATTCTCTATATTCAAAGAAAAGCAGTACCCATTTGAGAAGCCAGAGACAACTGTGCCTCTGTGATGAATGGTTTCTCCCTTTATAGCAAAGAATGAGAATTAGAGAATGAAGAGACTGAATATTCACCAGCACAGAGAAAGCACTGAATTGGAAAGACAGATAGCATACATACCTAGAAAAGAAGCCAAATATGGAGAAATGATAAAAATGGGCAGGTGGTAGCAAATCAAACTAACAGTCAAATAACAAAGAATAATTCGTTTGAATTATTCTTATTTTTGCAGTAGGCAATTCTAAATGAGCCATCCTTTCAGAAGTATAATTTCAGTAACACAAGCTTCACGGTTGAAGACTGAGATAGGAATGTGTGTGCTGTTACACTACCCAAGATATCAGGATAGAACATAAATGTAGGGGAAACAGATCATTGCCAGGACTAAAATCAGTCCTTTCAGTATGGTACACAGAAGTGAACATCATCAAAGAAGGAGGAGCAAGAGATATTTCATGCCCCTGTGTAGAGATACTGACTCAGAAATCAATCAACTGAGTCACATAAGCATTTCCAACCGCTGAGGACACCTCTACAGAAAAGTCATGACCAACGAGATGCATCATACTCACAAATATAGTAAATTTATCTCCCTTAAGTGTGTGCAGACCATACAACTGCTGTGCTAATTTATTAGTGGAACAGCAAGCTTTACTATTTACCATCTAGGCATTCAAATTTTTAAGACCTATAGGAAAATGTAATGGATCTGAAACAAGCTCTTGAGAAAGCACTTGCCCCTCAGGAAAGCAGACTCTGCAACCTGTTCTTGTTCAAGGGACTGGAATGATCAGCTCTAATCATTTCAGTAAACTTTGGATAGCCCATCTTGAAAAACATATATTCAGAACTTGACTTCATACATCATCAATTCTGATCACTGCAGATGAGAAGATAATCAATCAATTAGTTGCTGAGACATGTAGACTGTATTTCTCAATGTAGTGATATGAAACTTTATGTGGTATTTGTAACAGTGTGTAAACAGGACAAGGATACCAAAATATTTCACTGACAGGAAAGAAAAGCTAAAGATCCATTTTCCATTTTAGAAATTCATGTCCTTTTTAACACATCAAAAGTCACTGAATGTCATCTACACATTTACTGGATCTCACTTTGTTTTTAAAGCCTCTCCAAATTTCTGAGAGATTGACACATGAAAAGATGGAAAAAGGAGCGTACATTTAAAGCAACCCACCCAACAGGCATAACAATCAGAAGCAACACATTACAATTACAGCAGTAGACTTGCTGCTGGTTTCAAGTGCCTAAGCCTTCACCCAGGTCCTCAGTGCTTCAGGCTTATATTACTATTTCTAAAACAAAAGTGTTAATGACACACTCAGTTTTAAGCAAAAAATGTATTGATTTCCTCTGGAGGTAGAGTACACGGCATTGATCTGAGCACTCGTGATACAGACAGCAAGTTGTGACTGATAAAAAGCATTGTTCTTAAATGCTCTTGACAGGACTCAGAAAGCAGATGTAAGGTGACAGAAATTAGAAGGGATCGAGCGTTGGGGGTATATTTTGAGGCTCAACAATTAGAAAACAATTTTGTACAGATTGCCTGATTCTTGCCTCATTCACTTGCTTCTGAAAGGGAAAAGCAAGCAATTACTTCGATACCCATCGGAAATTTTAAACTCTTAAACTGTGCATGAACGAATATTCTGTTTTCACTGCCTATCAAAAATCTGCTGCATTTAAATGTGAAAACAGATTATCTCCCCCCAGCAGCCAGCTGTGGGCTAGAGAGGTTTTTTGCTACCATGAGATTAGACATAATAAAGGTTTGGTAATCCAAAATGGACTGTAAGCATCAGCTACTTTTGCTTGAGCCTCACAGATGTTACTCATTAGTTGTGGGTAAGCCATTCGGCACTAGAAGGGAATTCCACTCAGACGATGATGTATGGTGGTGGTAAACTGTGCTAGAATAAACAAAACAAAATTCATCACCCAGAACCAGAAAGTACTCAGTACCCCAGGTATCAGTTTTACACATGTAGTCTAGAACACAGGAATGTTGAGCCAAAAAAATAGCATTTAATTGAGCACGGATCAGGCTTCCCAAGGGTAAGGACACCTTGTTTCTCCAGCATGCACCACCCTTCAGTCCCTTTCTCAGAAGAGCCAGAGAACAGAGCTTTATGTTGTTTTTGGAGGAACTAGCATGGATCATATAGACATGAGTTAATTGCTGCAGAACAAAAAGATATGAAAAAAATTAAAGAAAATGCTTCTTTGCTATTAGTTTAGAGTTACAAAAATAGTGGATTGAGACATATCACCTCACATTCAGCAGACCTGCACTCCTTTAGCTACTTTAGAATCATTGATGTCCAGTACACTCAAGAGTTTGAGAAAATTAAGAGAATGTGTTCTTTTTTTACTGACAGTAGAGATGAGAAGAGAGAAAATTCAGCTGCCTGCTTTAGTCATAATTTTATATTTCTAATAAATCAAGAAACCATAAGTTTTAGGTGGAAGGCATCATTGGATCTTTCAGCTCATTGACTTGTCTCATTCAAAACTTTCTGAGATTCTTGCAAATTTTTATTCACAAAAGGCATTACTGAAAAAAAAAATCAGTGTTATTGATGTTCGACAAGTCAGCAGATAAAACTCATTCTCAACACACAATAGATTATCTCAATACCAACATTCATCAAATCTCTCAAAAGACATGATCTCAGTTTTAAAAAGCTTCCAAGAAAACATCATCATCTAAGTCCTGTAACAGTCAGCTGGAATATGAAGTCAAAAGATATTGTAGAGAACTGGAAATGTAAGACCTAAGCTTAGGTTTTCCTTTTCTTCACAAGGTTACCTGAAGATATTTTTCACTAAAGTCTTTGTAGGAATGCATGAGTGTTCTCAGATTGCAAACTAAATATAAATGTATGCATAAACTTGGAAGGCAACATAACACTCTATTTGTGCTTTACATTTAAATTAAAGCAGAACGATCAAAACTTGCATTTTGGGGGAATAAAGTTTATGCAATCAGAGGGCACAATCTTTAATGCTGGTACAGTTTGCTTCAAGCTGCACAATGAATGTTACCTCTATCTACCTCTTTAAAGTACCATAGCACTATGTTGCTTCCAGTACAATACTTTCACAAAAAGATGTATGTATTTAGAAACTTACCCAATGGCAAGATACAAATATTGAACGTATTTAGGAGGAAAGACTGAATAATCAGAAAAGTCATTAAGAGTGCTTATGTGTTTAAAAACACAAAAGTTTTTTGCCTCAAAACTTTTCACAAAAGCAATGACCCAAGTAGCAAGGGCAATTTATAAGGTTCAGATACAGCTCTTATTTTGTCAACAGGTGGGGTGATATGATACTGAACAATCCCAGACTGGATGCCAGCCTTGGTAACCAATCTTTAAGTGCCAGGCAGAAAAAACAGATATACAAATATACTTTTCTCCTGTCCATTTCACATTTTTTGGTTTTTGTTTAGTTACAAGCAGATGAGCAGCATACCAGAAGGCACTCCTTATCCTTAGCCTAACACATCTTTGCAATTCTTTACATCTCTGTTACAGCTGATCAAGGGTTTAGATGCACTTGAAAGCACTACAGTTCATCGACATAACCGTAAGGGGCAAATTTTGACTTTTGCTGGGATTTTGACGGTCCAAGATTTTGCCACTTCACCTGATGGGTAAAGGCCACGATAGCGTGCAAAGGCTCAAACAATATAATTGAGAAAGATAAATACGGTGATAACTTTTGGTAGGCCCATCTGGAGCTACATACACCTGGTAATGACCTTTAAGGGTCTTTCAATTCATCTGAAAACATGTGCATCAAGAAAGGCTATTGATTTACTCTCTTCTTTTTTGTCAAGGGGAAATATGTCTAACATTCTGGTTCTGCTACTCAGTTACTCATTTCAAACACGTGATAAGGTGCCCAATATTTGGGTATCATAAAAATGGCACAAAAATACTTCTTGGTGTTTTGAGGTTTTTTTTCAATAATAATGTTTGCAATTCTGTAAAAGGTAGCAGCTAGAGACACAGAACTACAGAACAACTGTATATCATACAAAAAACATTTATCTAGGAAGATAATGGATCATCTTTTCAAGTATAATGCATTTGAGTCAGTTTTCATAGTATACAAAAGTTATCAACAATATAAGTTGTCATGAAAAAAAAATTACCATTAACTGAATAAAAACTTTTGTAATCTTGATGGGTTTGATACTATGCAAATGATGTATCCATTTACTTTATTAATAAAACATCATTGTATTACATAGAGACACATTTTGCACTTGTGTTTTTGAGCTATTTTTAAATTAGGTTAGATTTGACAAGGGACTATTTGTGGTAATGTGGTAATTAAGATTTGAACAGATGTCAGCATTAATAAGGGATTCAAATGAGGTGTAGGGAGATAAATGTACTCTTTTAGCTGTGCTGGCACACCAGGCATCACTGAAAGGAGATGACAGCATGGATTCAGCAGTTCTTTTTTCAGAAGAGCTTCTGGAAAACTGTCCAGTAACTCAGGTTTTCAGATATTATTCATTCATTTTGCATCATCTTTCAGAATGTCTTAAGTTTAAAATCAATTACTGTTCTATCAATATTTATGACATTAAAGAATTTGATTGATATCTTATAATTGCAACAGTCTTTTATAACAGGAATTGTTATCTTTTGTGCCATTGCTCATCACTTTAAAAAATACTCTATATTTACATTTTCTTAGTCTCTCTGTTACAATAGGTTGCTTAAGCACATATTGCTGTGAACAACACCTTTCAGAAATTACAAGCTAAATTCAAAGATAGGTCCAAGTCTTAAATTCAGTTCAAAGAAACCAGTATTTACACTGTGTACACTAAACCAGAATAAGAAGTACATAAATTCACCATTAGCTAATAAAGATGAACAAAGATGAGCTGATTATTTGATTTGCAGTCCCTCCTTCAACATGTATCTACACTGGTAAGTAAACCTGGTGACATATCACTCTCTGCCCCCAAAACTAACTGATACACCTGGTGCCAAACCCTCATTTCCAAACAAATTTGGCAGTAGTGACCAGCCATTCTAAGCCCTGAATTTTGTTGATACACTGGCAGTTGACATAAGCAACACCACGTTGTGGATGCCAGTGCTCTAAGCCATGCCTTGGCCCTTTCTCTACATTAAGTCAGCAAACCCCTTTGTCTATTGACTGAAATATTGTAGATGTCTTCCCTGTCTCACATCATAAGCTAATAAATTTTTTATTTATAAAAAATAAAAACAAAAATTATAAAATTCCCAATTGATCTCTCCATTGCTGATCTTTTTCCAAAGGTGACTTCAGTGGAGTTTGGATTGAGTCAGAGAAGAAACAGCGTTAAGAAGCTGTCCTGAAAAGGAAGTTGGTTGGTTGTTTCTAAAAATCTCTTATTAGAGAAAAACTTTCCTGTTCTCTTTTTGTTCCATTTCTCGTAACACATTTCACAGCTATATTCATAGCATCATATTAAGAACCTCTTTCATTCAGAATGTCTCATTAGAATTTTCATGTCTCATTACAAACTCAGAAAGAAGATCCATGAATTTGACCCATAACAGTTTATGCAAATGTATTTCAACCTATCAAGCATTCATTATACTTTTAAAATAGAAAACAACAGATTAACATACAACAACAAATTGCCTCATTACCATGCAAAAACTGGCATGTGTCTAAGCAACAACCTCTCTGCAAACTAAACCAATTTATATTTCTGACCCTGTGATCACTTATACTCAGAATATAAGGCAAGAAGCACACTATTACAAGGCTTGGGACATTTAAACCAGTTGCTGGAACTTGTTCCTGTCTTATGCAGAAATCATTGATACGCAGATTAGATTATGGGCACTATTAAGTCAAGCTTCATGACTCTATGCAATTTCTGGAAATAGAGAGAAAGCTGAAACAGTGTTCAATAAGAATATTAAATAAAAGTGTCTCTGAAAGAACAGAAATTTCTAGGGGAAAAAAGCAAATTCACATAGCATTTAAAATTATTATTAGGCCCTAGTAAAAGATAATGCTTCTTCTCAATGAACACAAAACTGGTTCTTACACACGTTTTTCTTTTTTCTTATTAATGGACAATAAGGTATCAGTTAACTTAAAAGTAACATGTTAAGAATGTGTCAAATTTCAGAAATACTGCCATCTGCCTAAAAATCTTCCAGACTACCAAGTACATGAAACATGACCAGACTGTTCTGGACCACAACACTCAGAAAGACACATCCTGGCATTATGTGTCAAAAACTATCAGAATGTGCGAGACAAGCGTGCTGGCATTTTCTAATCTTATAAGCAACCTGAGATCCAATGAGATAAGAGAAGTCTATGGGCAAAAAGTTTATATGATTTGCAAAAAAAAAACCGTTCTGGAGTAATAGCATACAAATAGGGAAAGTCTGAAATTGTGTCTGGAAAATCACACAAAAATACAATCCACATTACATTCCTTTGCAACAGTTTACAGCCACAGTTCTTGTTTAATGTGTATGAAGAAGGTGACAGAAACCTCACTGTGCTATGGGCAATGCTATGGACATATAATGCAAAGTACTGCAAGAAATATTCCTGAGAAAGAAAAGAAAATAGGATTAAAAAAATCTACATTCAAACCGAAAAGACCCGAAAACCAGCTCATGTATGACAAGCAACACGAACTGCTGCAAGGGAAACAAGTCTCAGCATAAAAGCAGTGCTCAAATTTGGAAGAAAGTGCAAACAATGGCAATATGTTCTCATCTTTGCAAGGATCAAAAACTGAATGTGAAAACACAGCAAAGTACAGCACTAGCGAAAAGGATAAGAAAAGTAACATTATTCCAATGAAGTTCTTCACAGAGGACTAGACAAATATTGCAACAGAAAATTATCAGTTCATCAGTGAATGGATATGAGGAGTTTATTATTTTCTGACACAACAGACTGACACAGAGGCCCATATGTGCCAGGTGCAGCAATATTAGGAGTGAATAGCCACCGGCAAGCAGAAGTGTTAAGAACTGATAATAATCTTACTAATACAGGATTTGCATTAAAAAACTGGAAAAAGGCAAGATTCGCAAGAGAAAGAAAAAGTCAGTACTAGGCTCAAACCCACGTAGTTTCTGTCATGAAGGTGCTGAACACAGCAGAGGGAAAATGAGAAGCTTTTTTCTATTTTCTATTTTATTTATAGAAAGATATCTATATAAATTAAGGTGCCAGTAATTGCTACCAAGTGCTAAAAACATGTCACTGTCCCATTTCGATACCATGGCTGCAAACAGCAGAAGTATCACAGACATGCAGTCCTCACTCACACAGTCATCTACCACGAAGAGTTACAGAACAATTCTCTAGTTCCATAAACAGGCAGGCAAAGAAATCAACAAACTGGCTGTTTTTCAACTAATCTCCCTCAGATCAGGAACAGTTAAAAGACATCAGGGCAAACTGCCAGACTGATTGGCATTTGCCAACAGGGACTAATGTTTTGGGAGTCCTGAAAGTTCATACGGTGTTGCAGGCTTCTGTCTTTCAAACTAAGGGTATGAAGACTCTTTGGCATACAGATATTGATCGTTATTAATTATAAATATTTTTAAGTGGGAAAAGAAGACACAGAGGACTGTTTCTGCCAAGAATGTGGAAGCCTACTTCACTTAATACAGACCAGTTCATGTGTTTCAGATACAGGACTACTGCTTTTGGCTTTGAGTAATTACTGAGCATGGTAAAAAGCAGGAAAACACTTAAAATGAGAAACAAATTAGAATTACCAAGCAAGAACTGTTTTAGATTATTCTGTCACATCAAGAAGTAAAAATATTTTTAAAGTTGTTATTCTTACTGCTAAACAGTAGTTGAGCTAAAACAGAAGAATTGCAGCACATTTGAGCTCAGTTTTGGGGTCTGCAACATGCTCTCTTTGAAGTCTAGGTCTCCAGTCCTGACACAATAATGAAATCATTTCAGAGCAAAATTTTAAGTTTTCCTAAATTTCTGCATCTGAAGTTAGTTGTCCTCATTACAGAGGACCAAAACCTCAAGTGTTCACCAGGGAAGAAAATAAAAATACCCCTTCACACACAATCTACTTGTTGGATTTTTTTCCTTATTTACAGGTGTGATCGGAAGTATCACACATCAAATCCTGAAACTTGTTCCCCTTTTGATACCCAACACAGCATTCTCTGCTGGGGTCATTTAGATAAGCTAGCAGCTCATTATCAAATTGAAATACACCTTATACAGAAGATATACTGCTAAATTTCAACAACACTTGAGAAAATAACTGAGAAATCTGTGTGTGGTTTCTTAGTGAGTGCTGCAATACAGTTACAGCTTTTTCTCACTCATTTCCAATGGATTATTGCTCACACTCTAAAGAGTTTCTGGACTCCCAACAGATTACTGCTATAACATGTTTCCTCAGTGTTCATTTCACTGCCCTTTGCAAAGTAATTATTCTACCGATCACTCTGTTTTCAGCAAGATAAAGAACTTTTTTACATAATTCTTGTTTCTCGGGCCTCCATTACACATGGACAATCTATTTCATGTGGGAAAGGTGGCATTTATACACAGTTATATCTTTTTATTCTCTTCTGCAGTTCAAGTCAGGCAGACAGATTTCCATCTCGTCCCATTTGGGCTGGCAAAACTATCCCGTGCTAATCCTCTTGTTCTGCTTCCTCCTGTTTCTACCCTGTCACATTATTTTATTTCCTGCCAATGATTAGCAGCAAGAGTACCTGACTCCCTTCTATTCCTCTTCCAAGCTGCTTCAAGTACCATAGATTATGAACATTGTAGTTTCTTTTAATGGGGGAAAAACACCCCACAAAGCAAAAGCCCTACTATTTTTACATAAACATATAAAGCACACATATTTAAAATGCCAGTAATGTCAAGATATCCCTAAAGCAGAACTTCATTTCTCATATGGTATTACATTAGCCAGTTCAGAAACATACTTTCTACATTATCCAAGACACGCATAAAAACCCCCACCATCCAAAGAAACAAAAAGTCCACGAAACACACATCCTCAACGCACACCCCCAACCATCAAAATTACCACCCACTCCAGGTCCTGAAATGTAAAATAATTTAAAATTCATAATTTAAAAACCCCAAACAAAATAATTGGTTTTTTTTTTTTTTCCTTCTGGCCACCGGTTTAGTGTAATATTTTGGAAAATTCCCTCAGTCCTGTGATTTTAAGGCAGTCTGCTAACATCAGCAAATTATTCCCACCCAAAATGTTATTACTGCTACATCTCTCAGACATATAAAGAAACTTTCCTTGCTTTCCCAAATTTATCTTGATCTTTTCATCTTCCCAAATACAGTGTGATCCTCTTTGACCTCAAGATTTCTGTTGCAGTGCCTGAATTTCTGTGCACATCACAGTGATGTGAACCTGGAGATTTCCAGGATCACACTAAGCATCATTTTCTGACTCATCAGTTAGTACCTAGGATCCTGAACAACAACATCCATACAGTGTGGGCTAGAAAGAGCTTTTTCCCAGGTTAAAACTTTGCTGTCCCTCTGTGTATCCCCCAGGTATCATTTGACCTAACAAATGCTTTCTCATACAACGAGCAACAAAAAGTGAAAAGCTCTGTGTGAAGACCTCAGTAAAATGCACCCAAGTTAATTAAGTTAAAGGATTTCCAACTGGTAATGATATATATATTTGACATAGTTTGCTGAGACTCACATAACATTTTTTGAATTAAGCAAAAAACCAAAAGCTATGAAGACAGCAAATGCTCTTAGCAGTGAAAAATGCTGAACTACAACAATAGCACTAAAATGAGCTTGCAGTTTTAATTATACGTGACTTTGCTTACAAAGAATATCAGAAATTCAGTGTCTATGTGACATTTCCACAGGCTGAGTTTTAACAGCTCTATATACAATGGTTCCAGATATTTCAGGATGAGCAGTATTGTCATGAATTACAAGATTAAAGATGATTCTCACAAATTCTGGCAAACACAATTTCTCTGCTTTGACATGCAAGGCACAGTGCTTCACTCTCTCTCTTGCTATGGCTACCTGAACAAGTCAGGAAGCCATCCTTAATCTGCTATCCAAATATGGCACAGTCTGTCTATATTTTTGACTGAATGTGGCATTAAGTGATTAATATATCAGACCATCTGTATGTAGAACACTGTCTCAACAAACACTTCATACACGAAAGTTATTTGTTCTGATCTACGTATTTATGGTATTCAGAATAATAATTTAAATGATACATTTTCAAATATATCCACTAAATGGTCTTTTCTGTGAAGCTGTCTTTAGCTGTAGGATGCCGGATAAAGCAGAGATGCAGTGAAACAGGAAATACACCTATTTTATGTTATATGCATGTTTTCTGCTAAACAATAGTAATGAGGCACAGAAATTGTAAGCTTCAGGCTATGTCCTAAGTCACACTGGTTTACAGCTTCTATTAAAACAAAAAAAGCAGCACTGAAACATGAGAGAACTATGCTGAGCACCTCAGATGAAGAAAAATGAAAAAAGTTTAGAAAAATTATTGTAATCCTATTTACTAATAGGAAACAGAAATTATTTTTCCTGTTACAGGATGATGACAATCTACAGTTTTCAATTATTCACAGCATTACTTTAATGTTAATAAGAAGGAGATATTAATGTTTTACTAGGTTAAATGAGTTTATTCCTGCTGAAAAATCTAACTATGAGCCTGAAAATTCCTTATTTCTATTCTGTTAAGTGTTTTCATGTTTTGAAGAGCATTTCTTTATCATTCAGAGTCTTTTACGCCCTGTGGAGGGTTTTGCTGTAATGACTAGTTATAACCACTGTGCTTTAACACCCAGTAATATAACATATATATATGGACCCAACTGATATCACATGCTATTTTAGCAACACCACATCAGGACCACGAAGGCACTCAAATAATCACACACAGAATCTATGTAACACGTATTTTTTCAGGTTAGCTCTGACCACATATTTGTCCTCACTGAACTACTGAAGATGGGAATGATTATATTGGCATTGGTATAATTCACTGGAGACACTGATGGAGTAAGGGACCTCATCATAGCATTTATCTAGAAACTGTCAAGTCAGAATGTTGGTTCTTGGCCTTGTTAGGCAAATATGGGGCCAGCAGACAGAAACCCCTAGAAAGCAGAAATGCAGTACCACCTCTATCAATCATTACACCACATGTATATTACACAGCTTACAAAACAATTTAGTACCTATCTTCTAAACAAAATTAATAACTTAAAGGACTGATAAAGGTAAATTTCATCCACCAGAAAAGCATGTCAGGTGGTGTTTTATGTAATGGTTTTATAAAAATATTGGCTTGAAGAAAGTTGTCTTTGACAAATATACTTGGATTCTTCAAAGTAGAACATTCCAGAAAGAATAGGTTGGTCTTATTGAAGAAGTCCTAAAATGATTTTAGTTTTTCAAAATTTCTTAAAGAAACGAACTTATCACAAAATAAAATAAAAAAAAATGTTTATGGAAGATTATATATTAATGATGGGAAAGTAGAGAGAAGAATCTATGGTCCTTCCCACAATATGCAGTATTTGTAAGTTTTACAGCATCTGTCTTGAGCTCTGCATTCTTCAGTAAGTTCAACAAAGGATATGAAGAAGGAAGGTGTAATGTCACATCAAAGTTTAATAGTAATTTGAAATTATTCATAATAAAGAAAATTAAAGTTAAATGGAAAAGAGGGGTTGATAAAACAAGAAACAAAACTGAGTGTTGATAACATAGTTATGATAAGTTGTAAATTTGTTATTTTCTCTTAGAAAAACCCAGAAATTCTAGTATCTTTTCAGTATAAGCCAAAAGGATAAAAAACTTCTGGAATTATTATAAAGGAATAGAGAATAAATCATTATGCCACTAACTATATAACTACAGTGGCTGAGCACCTTGAGTACTGTAGATTGTTCATCCCCATCTCAGAAACATGTGACTAAACTAAAATTAAGCTCAAAACCTTGTATAAAGGAAGGCAACAAAGGTGATCAAAAACATGAAAAGCTGCCAAGAACAGCTTCAAGATTCTTCTGCTTAGGGGGCTACAGAAATCATGATTTGAATAAAAAAGCTAATGAGGAATTTATTGTTCCTCATAATGAAAACTATAGGAGAGCACCCTTAAATTAACAGAAAAAAGCAATCAGCAAATGACAAAATACTTTCTCAGACATCACATGAACTGTGAAATCCATTCTATTTTGTAGATTCAAAGTGTTTCTGGAAATCTCAGCAGACGGACCATTGAACAGACATTAATCAATGAACATTACAGTTACAGGACTTCTCAGTAAAGAAGATAAATACTATTTCCTTTCTGGCACCGAGCTAAAGACAAAGATGGTGCCTGTTCTTAGAATGTTTAACTTGAAGGAAAGATTCCTAGAAGGCTATTAAAGGGTTACTGAATATTGGATAGTAGTAAAAATCCATTAGAAAGGCTTATGTTTTGTAGAAACTTCTGTTTTTTTCAGATTATTCCAAAAAACAAAAGCTTTCAGATTACAGAAGGTTGCTCTAGGGCCTCTCAGATTCAGCATTCCCATGTAAGAAACTTAACTTTACATTCTACTTTTAAGTGTTTCTACAAGTTGCTTTTCTTTCAATGAAAAAAAGAACAACTTCTCATAAAAGATTTCTCCTACTTTCCATATAGGCATCTTAATGTTAAGAGGGTAAAAAATGATCCATATAAACCAGTGAAGGAAGTAGAAGTGAATGCAGAGAAACTTCATTAAACTGGCAAGAGAAAAGTTAATTCTTTACAAAAGTAAAACCCAAAACCTACCACCACGACACACACACACAAAAAAAACCCATGAAAAAAACCCTCAACAAAAGATAAATGAATTTACCCCTTCATGTTAGCAATTCTTCACTTTTAGAGGAAAAAAACACCCAACACATTTATCACTCCACTTAGTAAATAAGAAGTCAACTGTAAATCATCAATATAATCTTGCATAGCACATTTTAGTTAGGATCATAACTGAGTAACTGCTGATCTGCTGCCATTTAGGTTTGCTAAAACTGCAGGGAAAAAAAATAGTAACAGGGCCACCATAAAGAAATCCAAACAAATGTCTCCAAACCAAACACTGCTTTGACAAGGAATTGATCCAAGTTACCAAGTAATCAATGCTGTTTGACAACATTTTGAAATAGTAATAGTGGTAGATTTTAGCCATAGTAAGGATGTCATTAAAAAAATTGACTCTGAAGAATAAAATTTTAACCCACAGCCTTGCTTATTTTCATTCGCAAAAGAAATAAGTAAACTACAGCCTCTACAGCAGAACTTGATACTGATGTGGAGACATCTGCTCCACTCTGATACCAAAACACAACAGCAACAAAGCATTTAGAGCTGTTTTATTTGAAAAAAACAAACAAACAAACAACAAAAAAGGAAAAAAAAAAAAGGAAAATGATTCATTTTCTGTAAAGACCTTCAAATACATCCAAGGAAATTGATCAATTCTAAATTATTTTGTCAGCTAAAAGACACAGAGGAAAAATATCCTTACATATTTTGGCAAAGTGTCCTTCATTTTGCAAGACTAGCACACAAGTGTGCAGTAGGTATATGATTTAGTTTATGATGTACGACAT